>JAQQSV010001779.1:0-23589 GCA_028646515.1 Pseudochirops corinnae
TCGAATCAATAGTGATTTAGAGCATTTTTCTGTATGCTTAAAGATATCTTTAATTTCTAGCTCTGAAAATTGCCTGTTCATATCCTTTGACCATTTATCAATTGGGGAATGACTTGTATTCTTGTAAATTTGACTTAATTCCCTGAAAATTTAAAAGAGGCTTAAACTAAGCTTCCTTCTCAGGGGAGGATCTCTGCTCTTCATTTCAGTTCACTCATAAAGACCAACCAGGCTTTTGTCTGAGAAATTAACACAGACCAACATATGGAATGCTGACATCACAAACATTCTTTCTGTTAGGGCTCCTCACAAGCAAGTTTCCCTAGCCTGCTCACACCTTCTTCTCTCTCTTAGCTGTGCTCCTCTCTCTACTCTGTCCTCTTCCTCTAAGCAATACAATATATATTGTTTCCAATCAAAGACTCTTGATTAGATAAAAGACAAGGCTCAGTCAAAGGCACTTGATTGACAAAAACTCAATGCAGATAAAAAACAAAAATATCCTACTTTGCTTGTCATTACAAAAGTATATACAAGAAATACAAAGTTGTTTATCCGTGTTAGGAAGCATTAACAACTGGGGGAGTAAGGAAATGCCTCTTTTTGGAGGTGACATTTGAACTAAGCCTCTATGGAAGCTGAGAGATAAAAGATGTTGAAGTGAAAAAGACAAGCAATCTGGGAGTGAAGTATAGTCAGGGGAATTAAGGAGGAGTGGAGATGGGTGATAAAATAATCATGGATAGGAGAGAATGTAGATTATATGAGGGAGAATAATATGTAAGTAGCTTAGAGAAAAAAAAAGTTAGCTTCTAAATGATACAAACATTTGTATGCTATCCTAACTATAAAGGATCAGTGAAGGCCTTCAGGCAATCTTGAATTCCACTGAACACTGACATATTACTTAGTATCTTCTGTAGCAGTACTTTTTATTGTCTCTGAAATAATTATACTCCCACCTATTTGTCATGGCCTTTCCTTCATGTTTCAACATGCCAGGTTAAGCACGAGCTTCTTCTCAAAGGATTATTACATTAGTAAACACTTTAAATGGATTAGATAAAAGAGTTGAAAAATACAAAGCAAATAAAGGTACTATGGGTGCATTACACTCTCCTCACATCTTAAGTGCAACACTGTCCCAACACAGAGGAAAGAAAAATGCCAATCAGATGGGCATCCAATTTCCTCACTGAAGGTGAAGTCACAAAACACAGTTTAGACTCATAATAAGTTTGGCAACTTGAATGCTAGAAGACTTGCTCTTACTGTTGGAAACAGTATTTTTATAAAGTTTACAAGATATTAAGGTTTAAATTAGAGGACCAGACTGCATTTTTCTGTGAGAATTTTCCACCTATACTATAAAACATTCTGTTTGGGCACAAAGAGCCAAATATATGTTGGAAGACTTCTCACTTTTCTCATATTCAACATATTATCAGAACCTCCCCTTGTAATTACATTATTATATTATATTATATTATTTTATTTTATATTATTATATTATATTATATTATTATAATAATAACAATAAATGATCACAAATAATACAGATCACAAAGTTCAAAGAATGAACAGGTTTATTTCCAAGTCAAAGAACACAAATAAGGTTCATATCAGAGTCCATACAAAATAGTCCCATTCACCAGGATGCGTCTTTCCCCAGTCACAATCATATAAAATGTTACTTATTGTATTGTTCACTCTACCACACGGGCTTCTCCAGTCATCTTCACTCTCTTACTCTTAGTTTAGACTTCCTGCTGCCTTTTTGCCTTCTCCTGAAATATCAAAGAATGATAGGTTTGAAGCTAGAAGGGAATTTGAAGGCTATGGAATCCACCACACCTTCATTTTACAGATGGAGAAACTGAGGATAATCAAGGTTTAGTGACTTGTTTAAAATAATATAGCTAGTAAGTTTCTAAGGTACATTTTGAACCCAAGTGATCTTGACTTCAAGTCAAGTGCTGTATCCACTATATCATGCTGTTTCTCAAGCAGATTATACAAATTGCCTCTTCTAATCCCATTCCCTTTTGACTCCATCTATAGCACATCACTCTACCTACCTCTCTCTGTAGCAGGCAACATCTGTTATTTTTTTGATGAAAGATACTCTTTTGTATGTTACACATACCTTTGGTTCTTAACTCTCAGCTTTGGGCATCAGTCATCTCCTTTCCCTGGGAACTAATTTTCTATCATAGACTCGTAAGGGAAGACTATTTTACAGTTCTTGTCTTGATCTAATACATTTATGGCTCAAAGCTTACCTTCAACTAGTCTGTTCTAATTTTAAGAAGATTTCTTTGTACTACACTCTGTGTCCTCTGACCTCACTGAAGCTTTCTTATATGTTGGGAACCCTTTCAACACTACAACTCCCACTGAATTCCCATCATATATGTCATATTGATTCAAGGTGAATTACAACCTGACATATCCTTCTTCCCAAGTAGCTCATTGATGCAGCTTTTCCCCCTCCATATCTCCCGAACATCTGAAAAGAATTTTACTACTTTAGCAGTTGATTTTAGTCCTTTCATATTGTCCCTGGGCAGCTAGATGGTACCACAGATGGAGTATCAGGCCTGGATTCAGGAAGACTCATTTTCTTGAGTTCAAATCTGGCCTCAGACACTTACTAGCTGTGTGATCTTAGGCAAGTCACAGAACCCTGTTTGCCTCAGTTTCCTCATCTGTAAGATGATTTGTAGAAGAAAATGGCAAATTACTCTGGTATCTTTTCCAAGCAAACTCCAACTGTGATTACAAAGAGTGGTACACTACCTAAATGACTGAGCAATAATAAAATTATCCTTGATTTCACTACGTGGGTTATTTAAATTTCCCATAACTCTTTCCAGACACATTTTACTGCCTGAATTTTTGTGTTTTGTAGAAAAATAAAGTCTTTAAATTATTAAACCATTTTTGCAATGGTTTCAAGAGTATGAACACCTCTTCTTGCTTCAAATTCTTCATTTTTTCTAATTTTGACATCAGATTATTATTTTCCTGTTTTGAAATATGCAAAAATATAGTGTTTACATGAAAGAAGAAAGAAGAGTAAAGAACAATAGTGTTTTTCTTTATAAATAATTCAGAGTATGACAATTGAATTTGAATAGTCTAATTCAACTTAGCACTTCCCATCATAGCTTACATTGACATTTGTGGACAGAATTATACATATACGTATACATATACATATACATATACATATACATATATATACATATACATATGTGTATATATATATATCCAGAAGAGTAAGCATTTTGTTTTGCCTCTACAACCACTGTTTTACCCCCCAAAGATAGTGGTTGGCAATTGATTACTTAAACATTTAAAATTATGCCTTCCTAATTTTATGAGAATAAATGACTGAAAATTAAGGGGAAGAAATGTGGATCAAAAATTTTGAATATGAAAATTATAAATAACTTGATCTTTTAAAGAAAATACATTGAATTGACTTGGAAATCTCTTCTGTACTCAACTTAAAGGTTTTTTTTTGGGGGGGGGGGAATTGAATGCTAGGAGATTTGCTCTTACTGTTAGAAACAGTATTTTTAGCACTGTTTTTCTTTCTACATGAAAAATGCATCCCAATAAGGGAGAATTAAAGAAGCATTTTTACAATTGCTACCTAAATTTTTACCATTTGTTTGTGTAGGGTTTACTCTAACTTTACTCTTCCAGAATTAGGAAGGCTACATCTCCAGCTTAGGATTTTAGGGGTAATCTGGAGAGTTTGTGCAAAGCCTTTTTCTAATGTTATCAGTTCAAGTCCCCATACATTTCCCTCATTGTTGAATTCTAATGATTAGCACTCTAGTTTTATTTAACAATTATTTAATCAATATTAGTTTTTATAGAGAGACATTTACTTTGAAGAAATAGCAAGAAAATCAAACATTTTCCCCCAATCCATGGAAAAAATTCCCCTCTATACCACTTTTCCAGGGAAGAGTGGACTCAAGCTTAATGCAATTTCTACATAGGATGCTTCATGTTCATATGAGTCATGACCTCGGTTTGGATGAGTCTGAATTTCTACTGTTGCCTGGCTATGTAAAATTAGTTTTTCAGGACTTTTCTCCTCATAAATCCGTCTCCAGAAAGTCCTGACATGAACTCCAGTTCCCAAACCACAGTGGTTCATTATCCTGACTTTTTGAAAATCACAAGCTCATAGTAATTTCCTAATGTCTTCAACTAAAACATAAAATCTAGAACAAATATGAAAAAGCAAAGAACAGAGATTTGTATTCATATTAGAACACTGTATTTCACACCAAAATGGTAACTAGGTGGGTGAGGGGAGAAGTGGAAAGAGTGAAGATCAAAAGTTGTGAATGACTAGTACCATTTGAATGCATTCCACTTCTGGCTATACTGAAATATCCGTAGCCTCCTAATGTGGTTGGTATGTTGAAACTTTCTCCATCTCATTTTACAGAAGAAGAAATGAGGCAAACAGGGTTCTGTGATTTGTCAAAGATCACACAGCTAGTAAGTATCTGAAGCTGAATTTTAACTCAGGAAGATGAGTCTTCCTGACTCCAGGCCTGGTGCTCTATCCACCATGCCACCTAGTACCCAATCAGTGAACTACCATAAAAAAAATTGTGAAGAAACAACTATTATCTTAGAGAGTTAGTGGGACAAAACTTGCACATTAGTCTTCAAAAATAGTGTTGAACCCTAAAGAGGAAAGCTCTGAGATTACAAGTTGTTATGATATACATCCCAAAGCATGATTAACTCAATACACAGTCAGAGAGGATTACACTGAATTACACTTATAAAAATTTCATATTTTGGGGAGGACAATTTGCTAAAATTGGGTTTGCAAAGGCAGATTCATCAAACAACAAGAAATGAATGGATACCATTCTATGCAGGGACTTGAACCATCATTTAGTCTTTAGTCAATTCACACATTGGCATTTTGAATTGTAAAGTGCACTGTAGCAGTTACATAAGACAGTAGCGAAGAAAAGGATTCCTCACCACAGTATGGTCTAAAATTCCTTTCTTTTCACTCCCTCTTTTTCTAGCTCCAGTTGAAAAATGATTTGATTCTGGATCTCAGAGTTATTCATAGCCAATAGTCAGAATGACTCATAGGCATTATCTTGGTTGGTTGTTGTCTTATCTATGTGAGGACATTTCATGCATGTGAGTGGGAAGGTGGGCTCAAGTAAGAAATATATTTGAAATTCCATGCTTTGGTGGCCTGGTCTGTTGCTAAAAAGATAAACAAAAAATTCTGCAAAGGGTTTATGTTTGCTTATTCTTTTTGAGATAGCATGTTTTCACTGACACAGACTTGTAGTCAGAATTCTAAGCTAGAATAATATTTTTGTCATATCAAATAAATCAGAATCAGGATTAAAAATGGTCTCACAACTAGATTTGTGCTTTGGAGTATTAGGGGGCAAATTCCTTTAAAAAGAAAATATAAATGCTCAATTCCAGTTCAATGACTGATCATTCTTCTCTTCCTCCTGTGTATATAAATATAAAATGCTTTAATCGAATCGTAGAAGATGAAATGTCATATGTATATAGAATCTTAGGTGTTATCTGAAAATCTTAGGAAAAGCCAGTGATGGAGTGAACTGTACCGGTGGAAATACTATCCTTTGAGAAAGGGAGACACATTTTTAAAAATAATAACTCTAGGGGCCTCTAGGTGGCACAGTGAATAGAGCACTGGCCCTGGAGTCAGGTGGACCTGAGTTCAAATCTAGCCTCAGAAACTTAACACTTGCTAGCTGTGTAACCTTGGGCACGTCACTTAACTCCAATTGACCTGCCTACCCCCCTCTACAAAAATAATAACTTTAATGCATGTTCATATCTGTCAGACTTTCAAAACCCAGTTTATAATATACTGAGAATTTCATTATCTATGTCCCATAACAAAGTTTTTATTTAGCAAGGTAACCATGCTTGAGGAGAAATATTACCACAGCACTATAAATGAACTACAATTCCTCAAAACAGCACTTTACTAAGTATCCAGGAAAATGGGTTGAGGTCCCATGAGGTTATTGCCAAAAGGTGTTTTACTTTATTCACAGGCAGGAAATTTTAAAAGATGAGGAAACAAAATAATTTTCACAAAATATGTCTCATTTCTTTTTTTAAAATATTTGCAAGTAAGGAATGAATGTCCTTCCCCCCCCCCCCACCCCTGCTTTGGCGAGTGCAAAATTATATGAATATTCTCTTTTTGCTTGGCAAACTCTCCAAACTTAGGCCCTACCTAACCAAATGTATAATAAGGTGATCAAACTCATATTCTTATGAACAAAACAATATTAATTATGTTTATGATGGTGTTGAATCACCATCAACATAAGTAGCAGGAACAAATATGTATTGAGCTCTTGCCTAGTGTAGACATTATTCTAAGGTGGAAAGGATAATAAGCACTTATTAAACACCTGTTCTATGCCAGACACTGTGCTAAGTGCTTTACAAATATTATGTGGGGATACAAAGTAGTATCCTGGTAGTGTCTATCCTCAAGGGAATATCTAATCTAACTGACGCATCTACTTAATACTTAAAGAGATAGCAAACATTGTGAGGCTTAATAAAGTGTCAGATGAATAGTACACACAGAATTATGAAATTTGGAAAATGAGAGGGACTCAGAGGTCATCCTGCCAAATATACGCCTAAACTAAAATTGACTCTGAAACACATCTGAAAATATTCATCTATGTTGAAGACATCTAGTGAAAGAGAAAGGACTATTTCCCGAAAAGACTCATTTAACTTTGCGATAACTCTAGTCAATAAAATTTTTCCTTATAAGAAGCCTAAATCTACCTCCCTGTAACTTCTACCCATTGTAGCTAGTTCTGGACTCTTGACCCAAAGAGAATAAATCTAAGTTCTTTTCCATTTGACAATCAAATATGTATATTTAACATGTGTGTAGGCCAATAAAAAGTTAGCCAGTTTTGTATTAAACACAGAATATGTAAAGAACATTAACATGAGCTCCCATGTATTGCATATTTATGTGAATATGTAAATACAGACCATAGATATAGAGTTAGACATAGATATGTAGATAATAGATATAGGTATAGACATAAAATAGAGATAGATGTGGTATTCTGCAAATGTAAAATAAATTCTATGTGTTAAAAAAAAAAAATAAAAACAAAATAGAAGCTCCTACTTGTAAAAAAATCCTGAATAGAGAGAATGGAATCCCACATGTCAAAGAAGCTTGGACTAAGTCTTACCCACATTACTGACCAGGAAGAAAGAATCAATCGATATTAAGCACCTAGCTGTGAATTCAGGCCCTGTTCTGCTTGTTTACAGGGAAAGAAAAAAAATTGGCTGAGGAAGAATATAGATAAGGCTACAGCTGATATGGCAAATTGTATTCTTCTTTGCACAATAGACCCAAGCTGGTCTCTTTCCAGTTGGCAACAGCAGCAGCTTAAGAATCACATTCCTGCTCCTCAGCCAAATGCAAATCTCCTTGTATAATCTGTCACTTTTTATTTTTTTAGTTGTTATATAACTGTTTAGGCGCTTGGAATAAAAAATGATATAGTATTTATTTTTCCTTCTTAATTACCAGGAAGAGGGAAAAGAAATTATGACTAAATATTTACCTTTTACAATCAAGCAATCATTAATAAACATTTACTAAGTGCCTATTATGTGCCAGGCTGTGTGCTAAGTGCTGCACATACAAAAAGAGGTTAAAAAAAGGTCTGTGACCTCAAGTTATTTACAGTTTAATGTTGGAAACAACATTGAAACAAATATATACAAAGCAAAGAATGGAGAGAAGGCACTAGACTTTAGAGGAATTGAGAATGACTTTTGGAAGAAGGGGGGATTTTAGTTGGGACTTAAAGGCAGCCAAGGATGTTAGTAGTCAGATGGAAGAAGGAAGAGCATTCCAAGCCTGGGGAACAGCCAGAGAAAATGTCCAGACTATCTTATTCTTTGAACAACCAAGAGGCCAGTGTCAGTGGATTGAAGAGTATATGTAGAAAAGTAAGACATAAGAAGACTTGAAAGGCAAAAGAAGACTAGGTTATGAAGAACTTTGAATGTGAAACATAACATTTTGTTTTTGCTTCTGGAAGCAATAGGAAGTCAGTGGAGTTTATTGACTAGGGGGTGATATGATCGGAATTGCACTTCAGGAAAATCATTTGGAGAGGATGGATTGGAGTAGGGAGAGACTTGAGGCAGACAATTGTAATACTCCTGGCACAAGGTAATGAGGGACTGCACTAGAATGTCAGTTGTATCAGAGGAAAGAAGGGGAAGAGAAATGTTAGAAAGGTGAGATCTACAAGCCTTGGCAACAGAATGTATATGGAGGATGAGAGACAATAAGGAGTCCAGCATGATTGCTACGTTATGAACCTGAGGGACTGGGAGGATTATTTTGCCCTCTATAAGAAAAAGAAAGGTAGGAGGGGGCAAGATTTATGGGAAAAGATAATGTTTCATTTTGGACATAATGAGTTTAAGATGTCTCCTGAATATCCAGTTTGGAATGTCTAAAAGGCAGTTGAAGATGCAAGATTTGAGGTCAGCAGGAATATGGGGGCAGGATAAGTGGGTCTGAGAGTCATCAGTAGTAAGATGGTAATTAATCCATGGGAGTTGATGAGATCACCAAGTAAAGTAGTATCACCAGAGAAGAAGAGTATAGGACCCAGGACAGAACCTTGAGGGTCACCAATAGTTAGAGGACATGGTCTGTGAAAGAATCTAGCAAAGGAGACAGAGAAGAAATGAGATAGGTAGGAGGAGAACTGGGAAGGAGTAGTGTCCCTCCAAAACTAAAGAGAAAAGACTATCAAGGAGAAGAGGGTGATTAGCAGTGTCCAAGGTGCAGAGAAATCAATAAGAATGAGCACTGATAAAAGGTCATGGGATTTGGCAAGTAAGAGATAATTCATAACTTTGGAGATGGCAGCTTTGTTGTAATAAGATCAGAAACTGAATTGTAAAGGGGGTAACAAAAGAATTAGAAGAGAGACACCTAGGTAGACAACCTTTTCCAGGAGTTTAGCTTCAAAGGACAGAAGAGGTATAGAATGGTAGTTAATGGGAGCTTTCCTCATTTCTAAAAGGTTAAAAGGTTTTTGTTTCTGTAACCCCATTTTTGTGGTTTTGTGGTTTCCAAAAATTCTGGAGTGTTTTGCCATTTCCTTCTTCAGTTCATTTTAGACATAAGGAAACTGAGGTAAACTAGGTTAAGGGAATTGCCCAGGGTCACACAGCTAGTAAGTGCCTGGATTTGAACTCATGTCTTCCTGACTCCAAGTGCAGTGCTTGATAGAGCAGTTGATAGACTGCCTCAACTAGCTAACTCTGAAAGACATTGCCAAAAAAAATTTTGTTTAAAGAGTTTGTCCATAGATCTAATCTCATTCCAGTCCTAACAAATCTCACATCCAGTACACTGTACTATGTTAATTATAATTAGAAAGACTGCTTGATTAATTAGTCTTGTTGCAAAGTAAAAAATAATAACTTTTTTTGAATTATGGCAGAATTAGGATCAGTTAGGCTCACCAATAATTGTTGGGCAGTACATAGAAAAATTTTACTAACTGGACCCCAGATATCAAAATTTTAAAAACTGTTAAGATTTCTACCTTCACATAGATATTTGGAAACAAGGCACTCCCCTCCTCATTCCCAGTGTGGTTATGAAACCCTATGAAGTCGCTTTTGCATGACCCATGAATTATTTGTGGAAAGTATAAAAAGTGTTCCTTTTAAAGAAAATTCAGCTCCTACAACAGATATTTAGCTCCTCTTCTTCAGTATTTTAGTCCATGAAGTTACTGAACTAGAGCAAAAGAGGTTTTCTTGAAGATGATACAAGAAATCCGAAGAAATAGGAGGGAAAAACTTCTGGGTCACCTACTACAGTCAAAATGTTGGCACAATGGCTGAGGGGTGAAGTCTTTCAGGTGTGAAGGAACTGTCAGAAATGTAGTACATTTTAGGTTTAGATTATTTGGGAAAAGAGGATCTCTAAAATTGTGATCTAATGCAAGGATTTATAATCTTTTCCCAAAATGTTGTTTTCAAATCTTTCTGCACTCATTGGTATGTGAAGAGGGAAATTATCACCTACCTATGCATGAAGAGGTGGGGAGGAGCTGCCTCACTATGATGAAAGAGCAGCCTAACTTTACCTAGTCATATCCACATTATAAGTCTTTCTACACCACCTTAGCCACCATTCCACTAAATGTCATCTTGTATGCTTTCTATGACACAATCATCCAATCCAAGAACATTTATTAAATACCTAGTATATAACAGACAAAAGAGATGTAATTACAAAAAGAAATGGTCCTTGACCTCAAGAAGCTTTTCACTTCCAGGAGAGTAAATATGTGCATCTACAAACATATATTATACACTGTATATGTGTGTTTATATATACATAACACCTCTTTCTCCAGATCTCTCTTTTTCTCTCTGTGTATAAGCACATATATACATGTATACATATATGTATACATGTATATGTATATGTTTTCCAAAAGAAGATTTCTCATGCAACTTTGCCTTTCATTTTGAAAAGTAAAGGTTATCACTAAAACCTAAAAAAACCAAAAGTAATTATTTATCTAAGGTAAGCTTTTAAGCATCTAAAATCGAGATTGTTTCTTAGATATAGATTCTGCTTAGATTCTACAAAAACTCTTCATCAAAGTACAAATTCTTATTGTTTTAGAAGAAAGTGTAACATTTAATAATTTACAAAACTTAGTCAAATTTTCTCTGCCCTTCCTCCTTTTTGGATGATACTTGTTGAAAATATTTATCTTTCTCTTTCTTCTATTGTTCTTACCTGATATCATTGTTCCTTCTTCCAGGAGGGTGAAAGAAATACATTCCACCAAGATTAGAATTCATTAGAAACTGTGGACTCTGAATCAAGAGTTAGTTAGAAGTAACTTCCTGAATTCACAAACCTAAAAATGCATAAGACTTCTTTCGCTTCAAATGACTGAGGCAGATACACGTAGATTGAATTTCCTTTAAAAGATGGGGGGGGAGAAGAATCTTAGGGGGAAAGTGCTTAGGCAAATGCACTGGATTGCTAATAGTAGAACTTCCAAGTATTCTCCTCTTCAATCTATACCATCACCTTCTGGGATAAAGAAAGATGGATTTCATTCTCTTATCAATAGGAAAGTATGAATTGGTTACCTCGTAGAAGAGGAAAATTAGTTCTTTGGACAAGTAGCAGACCCCTGAGTGCTAAAATCAGGAAACATAATAAATCTGCTCCATCTTAGTGTACAACAGTCACTTTAAGAAAAAGTTGACTATTAAGTGAAAAAAAGATGAAAAATGTCACTGGTCCAAATCCGGTCTCCATGTGAGATATTCTTGATAGCCATACAATAGGTTTCATCCTCCCTCTGCAATAATTCCAACCCTGAAACAAGTTAATGCTAGTAGAAACATAAAGAGGAAGATAGAAGGGTTACAGCATGTTTCTGATACTATTCCAAGCAAATGATATGGTCGTTTTAACTCAGAAAAAAATATGTAATTATATGATACACCAAAAGTTTAGGGCCTAAATTTTATAAATTTTGAGATTAACCCTGTTTGAGATTAACCACTGTTATTCAGGCATTTTTGAAATCAATAAGGGAAAGCATATTTTAGCTATGCAGGTGTAACAGTAATCAATTTAGCAGATACTTAGCCCTTGGTCATTTAGGGCTAAGTACCTCTTGAGAGAGGCAGAAGGTACAAATTCTGTCTCCTGTGTGAACAAAGGGCATGAACTCTGTCTCCTGTTACTGATGTGGCAGGAAGGGGTTGGCTGAGACAGGAGGCCAGCGTGTGTATATAAGAATTCCAGAGGCAGAGAATCAGAATCAGGAATTTTCCTCTTGGTGGCTCCTGGTGGGTGCACCAGAATTGTCCCAGCGTCTGGGAGCTGGGATGCTGGACTGAGAACTGAGTTGGAGTTTTCTATAAGATAAGAATCTGGTGAAGGCCTCCTGGAAGGCTGAGAGGGCTGCCTGGAAGGCCTCCTGGAAGGCCAAGATTTCTCCTGGGTCCTAGGTCCAGCTGAACTGCTGGAGGACTGAAGAAGGATGACCAGGATAAGACTTAGTTTATTTGTGGCTTGGTTGATCCTTGAGCTCCTGGCAACAGAAGTGGTAAAGGTTGAGAGATGCGTCAAACCCTGTGAACTTCAGTATGTACCAGGAACTGCTAGGAGGACTGGATGAGAACCTAGGAGCTGTCTGCCTCTGAATCCGGGTGACTGGTGGATTCAAGTAGGAGCTGGGACCATGGAAGGGGATCCAGGGAACCTGAGAGACAACCCCAAGTCAAGACGAAGAAAAGACCTCTCCTTGGATATAGAATGCCTGATGAAATTGAAGTTTGCTGGACACCACGGGGTGGAAGGTTTGTGTGATTTTCTAATGATTGTATTTTGTGATTAATGATACTTAGTGACTGATTGCTAGATAAGTGATTGATTAATTTAATCTGTGATTGCCCCATGAGTGGAAGATTGACTATTGTATTGTGAATTGATTGAATGATTAAGTAAGGAGTTTCCCCCTTAGAGAAACCAGATGATTATTCTTTCGTTCTTTATTCTAAATGCTGTAGCCACTGTAGTGAAAACTATATGGCCATTCTAATGTTAAGGTGTTGTGAACACTATATTGTGATTTTCTGTGATAAGATGTAATGTTGTGAATATTATATTGTGATGTGTTGTGAATGTTTGCCTTGATTTGTAATGGAATAAATGGAGTGTTCATTGTGCTGTGTAATCTGAACCTTAAAAGCTGCCACAATAGCATTCTTTTGGGAAGCTGCTAGTGCATGGTATTAGAGCAGGTCAAACATAGTGTCAGGACCTCAGAAATCATTTGTTGTTACTTTGAAAAAAATAGCATAAGGATAAGAGGAATTAGAAGAGAAGATGCTCAAGAATTTCTCTGAAGGGAAGTGAAAGAAATTGATAAGGAATTGAGAGCTGTTGCATAAAATTGTCTAAAACAGAGAGAATGCCAACATTGAGAAATGCCAACATTCTCTATTTCTGTGTACTGGCTCTTCCTTAGACCCATTGTACACTCCTTCATTTCTACCTCATAGAACTCCTCTCTTCCTTCAATACTTAGATCAAGTATCATCTTCTACATAAAACCTTTTATAATCTTCTGACCTTCAAGTGCCATCTTCTCCAAACTGCTTTGTATTTACTTATTTGGGATTTCTTATTATTCTTTTATAGGCAACCTATTTCTTCCCCAGATAGAATGCAAACTTTTTGAGAATAGATATTGTTTCATTTTTTTCTTGCTTTTATAAATGCAGGGACCAGCACAGTATATGGAACATAGTAGATACTTAATGCTTTTTGATTGCTTGATTCCAACAACTCCTCCATTTCTACTACTCAAAATTTTCAGTACCTTCCAATTTCTACTTCTTTCCTTTCATCATCACTGGAGATGCATATCAAAAGGAATGAGGAATTTCCTTTTCAATGCAATCAATGAAAATGGATTGATGCAGAGATAAAAATGCCGAATTCATTGAATTAACAGGCATTGAGAAATTTTTCATTTATTTACTTATAATAAATTTATTTAGTTAGTTAATTTTCAACATTAATTTCCACAAGATTTTGAGTTACAAATTTTCACTCCATCTCTCCCCTATGCCCCATACCAAGATAGCAAGCATACTGAGTACCCCTTCCCCCATCTCTTCTCTCTTATGTCCTCCCCCATTACCCCTTACTTTCTTGTAGGGCAGGATGGATTTTTCTACCCCAGTGCCTGTATATCATATTTCCTGGTTGCATGTAAAAAACAAATTTCAACATTTGCTTTTAAAACTTTGATTTTGATATTCTTTCCCTTCTTCCCTCTTCACCTACTTGCACTAGAAAGACAAGCAATTCAATACATATTGCACATGCGTGGCTACCTGAAACATTTCGATAGTAGTTATATCGTGAAAGACTAACTATATTTCCCTCCATCTTATCATACCCCCCATTTATTCTATTTTCTCCTTTGACCTTGACCCTTGACAAAAGTGTTTGCTTCTAACTACAATCTCCCCTAATCCCCTTTCTTCTATCATTCTCCCTAATATAAACTTCCCTCCTATTTTCCTGTATAGTAAAATACCCAATTGAGTGTGTATGTTATTTCCTCCTTGAGCCAAATCCAATGAGAGTAAAGTTGACTCATTCCCTTTCACCTTCCTGCTCTTCCCCTCCATTGTATCAGTTTTCTCTTGCCTCTTTTATGTGATATAATTTACTTCATTGTATCTCTCCCTTTCTCCTTCTCCCAATATATTCCTCTCTCACCCCTTAATTTTATTTTTTAGAAATCATCCCTTCATATTCAACTCATCCTGCACCCTTTGTCTATGTATAGATGTATACACATGCACATACATATATATATATATATATATACACACATATACCCTCCTATACAAACATATATATACATACACACACACATACATACATATATTTATATATTCCAATCAACTATCCTCATACTGAGAAAAGTCTCATGAGCTACAATTATCATTTTTCCATGTAGGAATGTAAATTGTTCAACTTTAATAAATTCCTTATTATTCTTTTTCCTTTTTGCCTTCTCATGCTTCTTGTATTTGAAAGTCAAATTTTCTGTTCAGCTCTGGTCTTTTCATCAAGAATGCTTGAAAGTCTTCTATTTCATTGAATATACATATTTTTCCTTAGGTATTATACTCAGTTTTGCTGGGTAGGTGATTCTTGCTTTTAATCCTTGCTCCTTTGACCTCTGAATATCATATTCCAAGTTCTTCGATCCCTTAATGTAGAAGTTGATAGATCTCATGCTATCTTGATTGTGCTTCCTTAATCCTCAAATTGTTTCTTCCTGACTACTTTTAATATTTTCTCCTTGACCTGGGAACTCTGGAATTTGACTTTAATATTCCTAGAAGTTTTCTTTTGGGGATCTTTTTCAAGGGGCAATTGGTGAATTCTTTCAATTTCAATTTTGCCTTCTGGTTCTAGAATATCAGGGTCATTTTGCTTGATAATTTCTTGAAAGATGATTTCTAGACTCCTTTTTTGATCATGACTTTCAAGGAATTCAATAGTTTTTAAATTATCTCTCCTGGATTATTTTCCAGGTCAATGGTTTTTCCAAAGTGATATTTTACATTGCCTTCTATTTGTTTGGATCTGTTTTATAGTATCTTGATTTCTCATGAAGTCATTAGCTTTTATTCGCTCCAATCTATTTTTGAAGGAATTGTTCTTTTCAGTGAGTTTTTGAAATTTCCTTCCCATCTGGCCAATTATGCTTTTAAGGCATTCTCCTCATTGGATTTTTGGACCTCTTTTGCCATTTGAATTACTCTTTTTTTAAGGTTTTATTTTCTTCAGTCAAGCTGTTGGCTAGTTTTTCACAATATTCTTGCATCATTCTAATTTTCATTACAATTTTTCCTCTGCTTCTCTTGCTTGATCTTCAAAATCCTTCTTGAGCTCCTCCATGGCCTACAATCAGTTTATATTTTTCTTGGAGGCTTTTGATGCAGGAATTTTGACTTTGTTGTCTTCTTCTGGTTCTATGTTTTGATTGTCCCCAAAAAAAGATTCTGTAGTCTGTGCTTCCTCTAATTGCTCATTTTTGCCAGCTAATTGACTTTTGAGCTCTTTGCCACAGTAGAATTCTGCTCCCAAAGTGGAGAGTGTTGTGTCCCAAATTGCTGGTCTTTTACAAAGCTGTTGTCAGGGCTATTTTCAGAGCTTTTTAAAGGACACCCTCTCTACGGCCACCACAAGTCCTTCCATGCTAGTGCTCCCTACCCCAGCAGCAACTCCCAAGACTGTGACCCAGATTCAAATAGGTCAAAGCAAGAGCAATTCCCCTCTGAAAAGTTGTTTGGTCCCCCTGTTATCTGTAGGAGCTCAGGAGGTAGCCATGCAGCAGTAGTTATAACTGTTGCTGCCACCTCCACCACCCAGGGGACAGGGGCTGAACCTGCTCTTCTCTTACCCAGTTGCAACAGAATTCCCTGCTGACTTTTTACTTTCTCTTTGGTGTTTATGGGTTTAGAAGTCTGGAAACCACCACAGCTGCCAGTTATTCACTCTCCTGAAGTCTGCTCTTGTGGGTCTGTGTCATGGGTCTGGGCCACCACTGGTCAGGGCCAGCACAGCTCACACAGGACTGTGTTTTACTCTTAGCTCAGTGCAATAGACCCTTCCTGTTGGCCTGCCAGATTGCCTTCAGTTGGAGATTTGTTTCTCTCTGTCATTTTATGGGTTCTGTAGCTTTAACATTTGTATAGAGTCATTTTTTACAGGTATTGGAAGTGGTTAAAGCGGGAGTTCAAGCAAGTTCCTTCTTTTACTCTACCATCTTGGCTCTGTTACACTGAGAAATTAATTTGTAAGAGGTACTGTGTTAAGAGCTGAAGATACAAAGATAAAATAAGACCAATTCTGTTCTCAGATAGCTCACAATCAAGAAAGGGGAAAGGCATATTCAGAATATTATGATATAAGATAAGACGCAATAAGTACAATAGAGAAAATATTATAATTTCACTATCATATGGCATTTCATAATCTGGCCAAAAACATTTTACTCATAAAACTCTATGATATAGATAATACAAATATCATTAACTCCATTTCATGCCTAAGGAAACTGAAGCTCGGAGTATTTAAGTGACTTGTCATAAGGCATACAACTAGTAAAAGTTACTGCCAAGCTCTAAACATAGTTCATGACATTTCTGACTTTTAATTCTTCATCTGGATCTAGTGTTCTTTCCAATGCATCATGAAGCTGGGAAAAATATAGATGGTTGATGGAGAAAGTTTTTTTTTTTTTTATGGGCAGAATTATTGACTTTTCCCTCACCCTTACCCCATACATTAGTGACAAAGTCCTGTAAATTCTAGTAATAATTACTTATATGACTGTAATGTTTGCAAATCATTTTACCTAAATGATTACATTAGAGCTTCTAAAAAATCAGTGAGGAAGGCATTGTAGATATCACCCCCCTTTTCAAATAGGGATACTAAGGCACAGAGACATTAAATGAGTTCTCTATGGCCATATAGATAACAAGAAGTATGATTTAAGTTCGGTGTATCCTATATACTGCACACTATATACTGCAGCAAACTATCTCTACTTTGCATATCTCTTACATAAGTTTCTTCCCTACTTTCATAAGCAACCCTTAGACTCCCTCACATGGATAGTAAAAATTATTTGCTAAAGGTTCTTTCTATGTCTTTATCTGTCTTTGCTCTAGGCCATTCTTAATGTGACTTCCTTCAGAATTATCCCAATGAAATATCCTTAATATATCACCATATATAATATAGCCTATATTTCAAGGCATAGAAATACAAGAATGCACAGTAATCCAGAAGTGCACAACAATGGAAATTTGGGGTGAAAAATATTTTGGAGCTGTTCTTAGGATAACATGATAGTAATTGATGCATAGATAATTCTGGAAAGAAGGTGATAGATAAAGTGATAGTGTTTGAGAAGCCAGAAACTGATTGTAAAGGCTGGCATTTCCTTGACTTCACCTAACCCTGACACTTGAACTCTATCTGCTACTAGGAAGCCACTTAAACCTCATGATGCATAGAGCACACTTAAGTTCCATTAACAATGTATAAACTTTAAATTTTAGCATTCAAGGATTTCCATAGTTGTCTTTTTTCCCACCATCTACCCATCTAGGGTTTTTTCATACTACTCTCTCCCTTTCACTCTGACCATCACTCCCTAATTCTTTATCAGACCCATTCTTCCAGTATTCTGAACTGGCTCTTCCCCACTCTCCCATTGTGCTATCTGGAATCCCTAGTCTATTGTTAATTTGACCTTCATATTAGACCTATGCATTATCCTCAGAAAGAACTTTCTGTTTATTTGGTATACAGGTCCTTAGTGAAAAGATGTCTTCCTGCTCCTTATATAGATTCTGACCCTTTAAACTGAATGCTGTGTTGCAATTGACTATCCCAGAAGGGAGGGTGCTTAGAAGCATTTCAACCTCATCTCCTATTCTATTTGGGTTTTCCACTTGGCTTTATCCTTAAATAGACTTTAATATCACAGACTTTGTCAGTTTCTCCTTACTGATTTCTCACTATCATTTAACAGTAAATGAAGAACCTAATGGAGAATGTATAATCTACCTACAAGTTTCAGTACCCCCAACTCAGTCCCACAGATGGATTTTCAAACAGACATGAAATAACACAAAGACATTTTTTCATGGCTCACTTACAAAAATACATATGGGAAAGGGGGAGTGGAATGAAGACTAAAGCAAAAGAGAAAAAGGAGCTAATTTAGGGATAATGAGTGCAAGAATGACTCAGTAAAGAAGAACAAATGTGGGCCAGTAGATGTAAAGCTTAGCCCTTGGGCAGGATTACACTTACAGGGGCTGCTCCAATTACATGTTTTTGAAGTAGAAGTGAGGTGGGAATGAAGGAGGGGAGAAAAGGTTTATTCTTCTAAAACTATGATAACATCTTGGGGAAATTAACTGTTACTCATACAAACAGATTTTTTTCTTGCTAAATGCAAATACCAAAGCTGAGAATTTCTCCAACATATTCTCATTTTTCTTAAACTGGACACAATTCCTCCCCAAGGCCTTAGAGTGAGTCAGAGATAAGCAAAAAGAAAAAGCATTTTCCCTGCTTTCTTCCTTTCCCCTAAGTCCTGGACATCCACAAAGTCTTCCAAAATAAAAATGACACAACATAGTGCCTAGTGTGTAGTGACCTGCTTGGAGCATGGGTCAGCTGATGAGAATGTGACTAATTTTGAAACAAGGCCTAATGATAGGTCAGGAAAGCCTGCTGATGAGAAAGATTTGATCCTGGTACAATGCACACAAAGGCCTGCATTAAGAAGAGCTTCCAAAGTCATTCCTGCCTAGGACTATCTCTGAACATTATGGACAACAGTTGGTGTGGGAGGAGGGAAAAATAAAGATGATAGAGCAAACGGGACCATAATAAGAGGTTTATCTCTGAATGAATGAAAACTTTCTTCCTCCCCCCTCCCCCCCAGATATCAACTCTATTACAACTGATTACCTTGGTAATTGTTGTTTTTTTTTTTTTTTTACAAAAGTAAAGCAGGAGATATTATTTTCACAGTTCCCTGCTTTTCATAAGTGTCCAGCTTCCTCAAATTCCCTTTAATAAGGATTACTCACCTGTAAGTCAGCTTCCTTTTTGATGGCATAACAACTCTTTTCCTTGTAATCTGACCAAGTATAGGCTTTAACTAATGTCAGCAACAAGTAAATGCAGCCTACTCACAGGTGAATTTGGCAGTTGCCCCATACATATAAGAAGTTTCTGAAATTGATTCAATTTCCTTTATTCCCTTACCCTTTCTCCCAAATGAAACTATAGAACAACAAGAAGGGATTTTCTTATATTTGGGGTGTTTTAAGCATTGACCTGCGTTTGGGAAAGAATGGATTTGATGATCTTTTAGGGAATAGCTTGTTCTTTGAGCTTGATTCATAAACATGTC
This sequence comes from Pseudochirops corinnae, assembly GCA_028646515.1. NCBI lineage: Eukaryota > Metazoa > Chordata > Mammalia > Diprotodontia > Pseudocheiridae > Pseudochirops > Pseudochirops corinnae. The sequence goes on from JAQQSV010001779.1 coordinate 19,659, forward strand.
TCCCCCCCACCAAGCCACCAAGGTCTGATTAAAAAGTATAGTTAGAGTTGAACTGGCACAGAAAATTATGGTGAGTTTAAATTTAAAAGTTTAGAATCTCTAGTGAGTCCAAAAAAAAAAAAAGACTTTCTGTAGTTCAAGGAAGAGGATACATTAAGGACTGTAACTGTCTTTAAAGTCTGGCAGACCTGGGTTCAAGTCCCACATCCAATGTTTACTGGCTTTGTGACCCTAGAAAAGTCTTTTAGTCTCTGAATATTTTAGGCAATTCTCTAATACAATAACTTCCTGACCTGCACAGGGACAGACAAATCTGATCCTTCTTACCCCAATGGAACCATTTATTCATAACTCTGAAAATTTCAAAAATAACTTTTAAAATTACTTTTTAGTTTGAGTAATCTTATGAATTCAACAAACAATCATGATTCCAGAGACCTAATAATGAGGTTTTTTTTATTTATTTACTACCTTGCAGAGAAGTAATATATAGATAATAATGAGTGAGACATACATTTTTGGACATATACAATATAAGAATTTGTTTTGCTTGATTATGAATATTTGCTGCAAAGGTTTTTTGTTTTTATTGGGAATGAGAAAATAAAAATCATTGCTTGTTAACTGAAAAATATTTTTAAATTAATTTTAAACCTCTAAAAAAAATTGAGTATGTTCCCAGATCTGAACATAATACTCCAAATGAAATCTGATGAGAGTAGAGTTTAACAGGACTCTCACCTCTCTGTTCCTAGAAACTATGCCCCTCTTAATGCTGCCAAAAACTGCATTTGCTTTTCTGACTGCCACATCACACTGCTAACTCATATTGGGTCTGTAGTCCATAAAGACCCTACATTCTTTTTCAGAATAATTCCTATCTATCCATGCTTTCCCCATTCAACACTTGGGAAGTTATAGTTATTATTTTTTCTTATCCAAATTCAAACTTTAAATTTATCCAAATAGAATTTTATTTTGTTAGATTTAGTTCAGTACTCTAATTTGTGAGGATCCTTTTGGATACTGACTGTGTCATCAAGTATATTAGCAATTCCTTTCAGCTTCATGTCCTCTGTAAATGTGTACTAGTTTTCCCCTTGTCCAAATCACTGAGAAAAACATTAAACAGTCCAAAACCAAGCACATATACCTGGAAACTTCCTGATAAGTTGATATTGAACTATTCACAATTACTCTTTGTGTGTGGACATCCAATCAGTGTTGAATCCATTCACTCATCCAAGTACTTGTAGCACATGGCATATAGCATATACAGCCTCTGCTACAAATAGAGAGCAGCATGGAAATAGGGTGGGGAGGCAAAATAGAGACATACAGAGACAGAGAAAGAGACAAAGACAGAGAGAAAAAAAGAGAGGAGAAGAACAGAGAAGAAACAGAGAGACAGACAGGAATCACTTCACTCTGTTGTTCTCAATTTCCTCATCTGTAAAATGAATTAAAGAGGGCAAACCACTGTAGTGTCTTTACTAAGAAAATGCCAAATGCAGTCACAGAATCATTCCTGACTGACGAATTACTCAACATCTGCAGTCACAGAGGCTAATGATCATTTATATTTTCTGGTCCTGAGAGTATCTCTTTCTCACCCAAGTTCTAACATTATTTAGCCTCATATATGATCAAGTAAATCTAAATGAAACTGTAACCTGTCAGTAAATGGGATTCAGGTTTTGTCAACCTGCTTATATATTTCTTAATTGACATAAGTCATGCTACTTTAAGGAATCCAAATTTTCTTAGGATACACACAGGTCAAAATAGATTATGCTCTTTCTGAAAATGTCATAAGGGACAATGTAGAAAGTGCACTCTATTCATATGACATAGTGGATAGAAAGCAGGCCGTGGACTTTTAGAGTCTCTCTGTTGTGTATCAGCTATACGATCCTATCTATATACATTGCTTAACCTCTCAGTGTCCCAGGAAGATCCGTAAGACAATAAGTTAGAGAAAAGGTGTTGAACTGCATTGATAAAAGAAAATCTTTGGGAACTTGGGGGGGTAGGGGCAGAGAAAAGATGGCAGTGTAGAGAAATCAGCTAAGTTCTCTCAACAGCAATATTGTAATGGTGATCAGTGAGGAAAGATTAAGCTACTCTCATCAGGACAATAATCTGTCACCTATAATGAAAAAAGTTATCCACCTCCAGAATGAGCTAATGAACTCTGAGCGCAGTTGGAAATTTCTTTTTTAAATTCCTTTATGTTTCTTGATTTTATTACCTTGTTGTTCCTTTTGCGACATGAACAATATGGAAATATGTTTTATATAACTTCACATGTATCATTGATTTTGTATTGCTTCTCTTCTCAGTGGCTGGGTCATCAGTAGGAGGGAGGAAAAAAATTTTGAACTCGAAGTTAAAAAAATAAATGTGAAAAATAGATAGATAAATTAAAAAATAAAAAGAACAACAACAAAACATATGTCTTCGCCCAGAGTTTCATACAACAGAGAAATTATCAATCCAGCTGAACTGAACAAAAGTTTTATTTAAGAAATATCTGTATATGACATCCAATCTTCTCAGGACTCTGAGCTCACAAAGATCAATTCTGACACTGGAAGTTGACGCCTTGAAAGTCTTTGTCTCTCCTTGGCTCATTGTACAATCATGGAGCTCCTAATATGATGAATGTATAACTCATGTCTTAAGTTTCTTTAAAATTGAGTAACACAGTGAATGTGATCAAGAGCAAGAGCTCTCATTTCTCCCTTTTTAAAACCAAGAAGTGCAACTCCTGTTGCTCAACCAGTCAATCATATTGAACTCCCTTTGACTCATCAGCAAGCCCACCAGTGGACAAGTGGAATCCATAGGGATGTTCTTCTCAGATGTCTCTGAATACAGAGAAACATAATCAAACATTTTTTTAGGCTACCCTGATCAAACTCACCCTTCTTCTTTACCTAAATTCCCTTCAAGGTTCAGTTCAAGTGCCTATTTCCACATGACATGTTTCCTGATTTACTTTGACCTAAAATTACTTTGTCCTTACTCTATGTGGATGCTGTTTTATCCCCAATAAAATGTAGGTTACTAGAGCAAAGAGGCTGTTCCACTTGTGTTTTTATGTACCTAACACCTGCAATAGGTCCTGGAACACAGCAGACGCTTAATACATGTTTCTTGAATTAATGAATTGAAGATTTGATAAGCTGCATAAAAGGTTAGACATTTAGAATGTCTATTAAGTTTTTCCATATATAGGAATCCTGAATTCATAGCTTTTCTGAGCAAGAAGGGATTTTAGTAAATGATCTTATTGAGTCTATTATTTGAGAAAGCTGAGGTTCAGAAAGGTCTTCTAATAGTAGAGATTCTAAATTAGGAAAAAAAGTTGGAGATGAGCATATATTGAAACTGAGGCCCCTAAAGTTTAAGCAATACACCCAATGCCATTTAGATTATAAAAGGCAGGGCTAGGTTTCAACCCCAGGTCCTCCAACTCCAAACCCAGAGCTCTCTCCTCTGAATTATGCTGCAGATTCAAGTAACTTGTCTGAGGTCACACAAATACTTGACTGAATAAAGTGCACTAGAATGCCAGCTGACATAAGAAGTTTATACCAAAAGAATTTTTTATACACAGGTCATGCACAGGAAATTATAAGGAAGCCTGGTCTACAGTCTGGAATAGAAAGTGTTTCAAAGGGAATAGGAACTCAATCTAGATACTCCTTTGCACACGTACAGTCATTGAAATGCAAATGTACAATATTAAAGAAATAGCTATATGATGAATACTGTATTATTGTGAGTTTTAAAAAAACATTTTGTTTGTTTCAATGTATTCAAAATCACATACATATTAAATATAAAAAAGAATGCAGCAATCAGATTCATAAAAGTAACAATTTCAGCACCCTGTGGAATTGTTACACAAGGTAAAGTAATATGC
>JAQQSV010001779.1:23689-47477 GCA_028646515.1 Pseudochirops corinnae
ATATATAATTATAATTGGAAATTATAAAAGTAAATAGTAAATTTATAGCAATTATAAAGAGCAATCATTAGTGATTGAAAATAATATTGTTAATTATTATCTTGAGGATACAACTGTAATAATTGTAGTACCCTGATAAATTTTTTTTTAATAATAAGGGAGGATTCATATATTGCGATAAAATAAAATATCATGATTTGCATATTACTTTACCTTGTGTAACAATTCCACAGGGTGCTGAAATTGTTACTTTTATGAATCTGATTGCTGCATTCTTTTTTATATTTAATATGTATGTGATTTTGAATACATTGAAACAAACAAAATGTTTTTTTAAAACTCACAATAATACAGTATTCATCATATAGCTATTTCTTTAATATTGTACATTTGCATTTCAATGACTGTACGTGTGCAAAGGAGTATCTAGATTGAGTTCCTATTCCCTTTGAAACACTTTCTATTCCAGACTGTAGACCAGGCTTCCTTATAATTTCCTGTGCATGACCTGTGTATAAAAAATTCTTTTGGTATAAACTTCTTATGTCAGCTGGCATTCTAGTGCACTTTATTCAGTCAAGTATTTGTGTGACCTCAGACAAGTTACTTGAATCTGCAGCATAATTCAGAGGAGAGAGCTCTGGGTTTGGAGTTGGAGGACCTGGGGTTGAAACCTAGCCCTGCCTTTTATAATCTAAATGGCATTGGGTGTATTGCTTAAACTTTAGGGGCCTCAGTTTCAATATATGCTCATCTCCAACTTTTTTTCCTAATTTAGAATCTCTACTATTAGAAGACCTTTCTGAACCTCAGCTTTCTCAAATAATAGACTCAATAAGATCATTTACTAAAATCCCTTCTTGCTCAGAAAAGCTATGAATTCAGGATTCCTATATATGGAAAAACTTAATAGACATTCTAAATGTCTAACCTTTTATGCAGCTTATCAAATCTTCAATTCATTAATTCAAGAAACATGTATTAAGCGTCTGCTGTGTTCCAGGACCTATTGCAGGTGTTAGGTACATAAAAACACAAGTGGAACAGCCTCTTTGCTCTAGTAACCTACATTTTATTGGGGATAAAACAGCATCCACATAGAGTAAGGACAAAGTAATTTTAGGTCAAAGTAAATCAGGAAACATGTCATGTGGAAATAGGCACTTGAACTGAACCTTGAAGGGAATTTAGGTAAAGAAGAAGGGTGAGTTTGATCAGGGTAGCCTAAAAAAATGTTTGATTATGTTTCTCTGTATTCAGAGACATCTGAGAAGAACATCCCTATGGATTCCACTTGTCCACTGGTGGGCTTGCTGATGAGTCAAAGGGAGTTCAATATGATTGACTGGTTGAGCAACAGGAGTTGCACTTCTTGGTTTTAAAAAGGGAGAAATGAGAGCTCTTGCTCTTGATCACATTCACTGTGTTACTCAATTTTAAAGAAACTTAAGACATGAGTTATACATTCATCATATTAGGAGCTCCATGATTGTACAATGAGCCAAGGAGAGACAAAGACTTTCAAGGCGTCAACTTCCAGTGTCAGAATTGATCTTTGTGAGCTCAGAGTCCTGAGAAGATTGGATGTCATATACAGATATTTCTTAAATAAAACTTTTGTTCAGTTCAGCTGGATTGATAATTTCTCTGTTGTATGAAACTCTGGGCGAAGACATATGTTTTGTTGTTGTTCTTTTTATTTTTTAATTTATCTATCTATTTTTCACATTTATTTTTTTAACTTCGAGTTCAAAATTTTTTTCCTCCCTCCTACTGATGACCCAGCCACTGAGAAGAGAAGCAATACAAAATCAATGATACATGTGAAGTTATATAAAACATATTTCCATATTGTTCATGTCGCAAAAGGAACAACAAGGTAATAAAATCAAGAAACATAAAGGAATTTAAAAAAGAAATTTCCAACTGCGCTCAGAGTTCATTAGCTCATTCTGGAGGTGGATAACTTTTTTCATTATAGGTGACAGATTATTGTCCTGATGAGAGTAGCTTAATCTTTCCTCACTGATCACCATTACAATATTGCTGTTGAGAGAACTTAGCTGATTTCTCTACACTGCCATCTTTTCTCTGCCCCTACCCCCCCAAGTTCCCAAAGATTTTCTTTTATCAATGCAGTTCAACACCTTTTCTCTAACTTATTGTCTTACGGATCTTCCTGGGACACTGAGAGGTTAAGCAATGTATATAGATAGGATCGTATAGCTGATACACAACAGAGAGACTCTAAAAGTCCACGGCCTGCTTTCTATCCACTATGTCATATGAATAGAGTGCACTTTCTACATTGTCCCTTATGACATTTTCAGAAAGAGCATAATCTATTTTGACCTGTGTGTATCCTAAGAAAATTTGGATTCCTTAAAGTAGCATGACTTATGTCAATTAAGAAATATATAAGCAGGTTGACAAAACCTGAATCCCATTTACTGACAGGTTACAGTTTCATTTAGATTTACTTGATCATATATGAGGCTAAATAATGTTAGAACTTGGGTGAGAAAGAGATACTCTCAGGACCAGAAAATATAAATGATCATTAGCCTCTGTGACTGCAGATGTTGAGTAATTCGTCAGTCAGGAATGATTCTGTGACTGCATTTGGCATTTTCTTAGTAAAGACACTACAGTGGTTTGCCCTCTTTAATTCATTTTACAGATGAGGAAATTGAGAACAACAGAGTGAAGTGATTCCTGTCTGTCTCTCTGTTTCTTCTCTGTTCTTCTCCTCTCTTTTTTTCTCTCTGTCTTTGTCTCTTTCTCTGTCTCTGTATGTCTCTATTTTGCCTCCCCACCCTATTTCCATGCTGCTCTCTATTTGTAGCAGAGGCTGTATATGCTATATGCCATGTGCTACAAGTACTTGGATGAGTGAATGGATTCAACACTGATTGGATGTCCACACACAAAGAGTAATTGTGAATAGTTCAATATCAACTTATCAGGAAGTTTCCAGGTATATGTGCTTGGTTTTGGACTGTTTAATGTTTTTCTCAGTGATTTGGACAAGGGGAAAACTAGTACACATTTACAGAGGACATGAAGCTGAAAGGAATTGCTAATATACTTGATGACACAGTCAGTATCCAAAAGGATCCTCACAAATTAGAGTACTGAACTAAATCTAACAAAATAAAATTCTATTTGGATAAATTTAAAGTTTGAATTTGGATAAGAAAAAATAATAACTATAACTTCCCAAGTGTTGAATGGGGAAAGCATGGATAGATAGGAATTATTCTGAAAAAGAATGTAGGGTCTTTATGGACTACAGACCCAATATGAGTTAGCAGTGTGATGTGGCAGTCAGAAAAGCAAATGCAGTTTTTGGCAGCATTAAGAGGGGCATAGTTTCTAGGAACAGAGAGGTGAGAGTCCTGTTAAACTCTACTCTCATCAGATTTCATTTGGAGTATTATGTTCAGATCTGGGAACATACTCAATTTTTTTTAGAGGTTTAAAATTAATTTAAAAATATTTTTCAGTTAACAAGCAATGATTTTTATTTTCTCATTCCCAATAAAAACAAAAAACCTTTGCAGCAAATATTCATAATCAAGCAAAACAAATTCTTATATTGTATATGTCCAAAAATGTATGTCTCACTCATTATTATCTATATATTACTTCTCTGCAAGGTAGTAAATAAATAAAAAAAACCTCATTATTAGGTCTCTGGAATCATGATTGTTTGTTGAATTCATAAGATTACTCAAACTAAAAAGTAATTTTAAAAGTTATTTTTGAAATTTTCAGAGTTATGAATAAATGGTTCCATTGGGGTAAGAAGGATCAGATTTGTCTGTCCCTGTGCAGGTCAGGAAGTTATTGTATTAGAGAATTGCCTAAAATATTCAGAGACTAAAAGACTTTTCTAGGGTCACAAAGCCAGTAAACATTGGATGTGGGACTTGAACCCAGGTCTGCCAGACTTTAAAGACAGTTACAGTCCTTAATGTATCCTCTTCCTTGAACTACAGAAAGTCTTTTTTTTTTTTTGGACTCACTAGAGATTCTAAACTTTTAAATTTAAACTCACCATAATTTTCTGTGCCAGTTCAACTCTAACTATACTTTTTAATCAGACCTTGGTGGCTTGGTGGGGGGGAGACATGTTTATGAATCAAGCTCAAAGAACAAGCTATTCCCTAAAAGATCATCAAATCCATTCTTTCCCAAACGCAGGTCAATGCTTAAAACACCCCAAATATAAGAAAATCCCTTCTTGTTGTTCTATAGTTTCATTTGGGAGAAAGGGTAAGGGAATAAAGGAAATTGAATCAATTTCAGAAACTTCTTATATGTATGGGGCAACTGCCAAATTCACCTGTGAGTAGGCTGCATTTACTTGTTGCTGACATTAGTTAAAGCCTATACTTGGTCAGATTACAAGGAAAAGAGTTGTTATGCCATCAAAAAGGAAGCTGACTTACAGGTGAGTAATCCTTATTAAAGGGAATTTGAGGAAGCTGGACACTTATGAAAAGCAGGGAACTGTGAAAATAATATCTCCTGCTTTACTTTTGTAAAAAAAAAAAAAAAACAACAATTACCAAGGTAATCAGTTGTAATAGAGTTGATATCTGGGGGGGAGGGGGGAGGAAGAAAGTTTTCATTCATTCAGAGATAAACCTCTTATTATGGTCCCGTTTGCTCTATCATCTTTATTTTTCCCTCCTCCCACACCAACTGTTGTCCATAATGTTCAGAGATAGTCCTAGGCAGGAATGACTTTGGAAGCTCTTCTTAATGCAGGCCTTTGTGTGCATTGTACCAGGATCAAATCTTTCTCATCAGCAGGCTTTCCTGACCTATCATTAGGCCTTGTTTCAAAATTAGTCACATTCTCATCAGCTGACCCATGCTCCAAGCAGGTCACTACACACTAGGCACTATGTTGTGTCATTTTTATTTTGGAAGACTTTGTGGATGTCCAGGACTTAGGGGAAAGGAAGAAAGCAGGGAAAATGCTTTTTCTTTTTGCTTATCTCTGACTCACTCTAAGGCCTTGGGGAGGAATTGTGTCCAGTTTAAGAAAAATGAGAATATGTTGGAGAAATTCTCAGCTTTGGTATTTGCATTTAGCAAGAAAAAAATCTGTTTGTATGAGTAACAGTTAATTTCCCCAAGATGTTATCATAGTTTTAGAAGAATAAACCTTTTCTCCCCTCCTTCATTCCCACCTCACTTCTACTTCAAAAACATGTAATTGGAGCAGCCCCTGTAAGTGTAATCCTGCCCAAGGGCTAAGCTTTACATCTACTGGCCCACATTTGTTCTTCTTTACTGAGTCATTCTTGCACTCATTATCCCTAAATTAGCTCCTTTTTCTCTTTTGCTTTAGTCTTCATTCCACTCCCCCTTTCCCATATGTATTTTTGTAAGTGAGCCATGAAAAAATGTCTTTGTGTTATTTCATGTCTGTTTGAAAATCCATCTGTGGGACTGAGTTGGGGGTACTGAAACTTGTAGGTAGATTATACATTCTCCATTAGGTTCTTCATTTACTGTTAAATGATAGTGAGAAATCAGTAAGGAGAAACTGACAAAGTCTGTGATATTAAAGTCTATTTAAGGATAAAGCCAAGTGGAAAACCCAAATAGAATAGGAGATGAGGTTGAAATGCTTCTAAGCACCCTCCCTTCTGGGATAGTCAATTGCAACACAGCATTCAGTTTAAAGGGTCAGAATCTATATAAGGAGCAGGAAGACATCTTTTCACTAAGGACCTGTATACCAAATAAACAGAAAGTTCTTTCTGAGGATAATGCATAGGTCTAATATGAAGGTCAAATTAACAATAGACTAGGGATTCCAGATAGCACAATGGGAGAGTGGGGAAGAGCCAGTTCAGAATACTGGAAGAATGGGTCTGATAAAGAATTAGGGAGTGATGGTCAGAGTGAAAGGGAGAGAGTAGTATGAAAAAACCCTAGATGGGTAGATGGTGGGAAAAAAGACAACTATGGAAATCCTTGAATGCTAAAATTTAAAGTTTATACATTGTTAATGGAACTTAAGTGTGCTCTATGCATCATGAGGTTTAAGTGGCTTCCTAGTAGCAGATAGAGTTCAAGTGTCAGGGTTAGGTGAAGTCAAGGAAATGCCAGCCTTTACAATCAGTTTCTGGCTTCTCAAACACTATCACTTTATCTATCACCTTCTTTCCAGAATTATCTATGCATCAATTACTATCATGTTATCCTAAGAACAGCTCCAAAATATTTTTCACCCCAAATTTCCATTGTTGTGCACTTCTGGATTACTGTGCATTCTTGTATTTCTATGCCTTGAAATATAGGCTATATTATATATGGTGATATATTAAGGATATTTCATTGGGATAATTCTGAAGGAAGTCACATTAAGAATGGCCTAGAGCAAAGACAGATAAAGACATAGAAAGAACCTTTAGCAAATAATTTTTACTATCCATGTGAGGGAGTCTAAGGGTTGCTTATGAAAGTAGGGAAGAAACTTATGTAAGAGATATGCAAAGTAGAGATAGTTTGCTGCAGTATATAGTGTGCAGTATATAGGATACACCGAACTTAAATCATACTTCTTGTTATCTATATGGCCATAGAGAACTCATTTAATGTCTCTGTGCCTTAGTATCCCTATTTGAAAAGGGGGGTGATATCTACAATGCCTTCCTCACTGATTTTTTAGAAGCTCTAATGTAATCATTTAGGTAAAATGATTTGCAAACATTACAGTCATATAAGTAATTATTACTAGAATTTACAGGACTTTGTCACTAATGTATGGGGTAAGGGTGAGGGAAAAGTCAATAATTCTGCCCATAAAAAAAAAAAAAACTTTCTCCATCAACCATCTATATTTTTCCCAGCTTCATGATGCATTGGAAAGAACACTAGATCCAGATGAAGAATTAAAAGTCAGAAATGTCATGAACTATGTTTAGAGCTTGGCAGTAACTTTTACTAGTTGTATGCCTTATGACAAGTCACTTAAATACTCCGAGCTTCAGTTTCCTTAGGCATGAAATGGAGTTAATGATATTTGTATTATCTATATCATAGAGTTTTATGAGTAAAATGTTTTTGGCCAGATTATGAAATGCCATATGATAGTGAAATTATAATATTTTCTCTATTGTACTTATTGCGTCTTATCTTATATCATAATATTCTGAATATGCCTTTCCCCTTTCTTGATTGTGAGCTATCTGAGAACAGAATTGGTCTTATTTTATCTTTGTATCTTCAGCTCTTAACACAGTACCTCTTACAAATTAATTTCTCAGTGTAACAGAGCCAAGATGGTAGAGTAAAAGAAGGAACTTGCTTGAACTCCCGCTTTAACCACTTCCAATACCTGTAAAAAATGACTCTATACAAATGTTAAAGCTACAGAACCCATAAAATGACAGAGAGAAACAAATCTCCAACTGAAGGCAATCTGGCAGGCCAACAGGAAGGGTCTATTGCACTGAGCTAAGAGTAAAACACAGTCCTGTGTGAGCTGTGCTGGCCCTGACCAGTGGTGGCCCAGACCCATGACACAGACCCACAAGAGCAGACTTCAGGAGAGTGAATAACTGGCAGCTGTGGTGGTTTCCAGACTTCTAAACCCATAAACACCAAAGAGAAAGTAAAAAGTCAGCAGGGAATTCTGTTGCAACTGGGTAAGAGAAGAGCAGGTTCAGCCCCTGTCCCCTGGGTGGTGGAGGTGGCAGCAACAGTTATAACTACTGCTGCATGGCTACCTCCTGAGCTCCTACAGATAACAGGGGGACCAAACAACTTTTCAGAGGGGAATTGCTCTTGCTTTGACCTATTTGAATCTGGGTCACAGTCTTGGGAGTTGCTGCTGGGGTAGGGAGCACTAGCATGGAAGGACTTGTGGTGGCCGTAGAGAGGGTGTCCTTTAAAAAGCTCTGAAAATAGCCCTGACAACAGCTTTGTAAAAGACCAGCAATTTGGGACACAACACTCTCCACTTTGGGAGCAGAATTCTACTGTGGCAAAGAGCTCAAAAGTCAATTAGCTGGCAAAAATGAGCAATTAGAGGAAGCACAGACTACAGAATCTTTTTTTGGGGACAATCAAAACATAGAACCAGAAGAAGACAACAAAGTCAAAATTCCTGCATCAAAAGCCTCCAAGAAAAATATAAACTGATTGTAGGCCATGGAGGAGCTCAAGAAGGATTTTGAAGATCAAGCAAGAGAAGCAGAGGAAAAATTGTAATGAAAATTAGAATGATGCAAGAATATTGTGAAAAACTAGCCAACAGCTTGACTGAAGAAAATAAAACCTTAAAAAAAGAGTAATTCAAATGGCAAAAGAGGTCCAAAAATCCAATGAGGAGAATGCCTTAAAAGCATAATTGGCCAGATGGGAAGGAAATTTCAAAAACTCACTGAAAAGAACAATTCCTTCAAAAATAGATTGGAGCGAATAAAAGCTAATGACTTCATGAGAAATCAAGATACTATAAAACAGATCCAAACAAATAGAAGGCAATGTAAAATATCACTTTGGAAAAACCATTGACCTGGAAAATAATCCAGGAGAGATAATTTAAAAACTATTGAATTCCTTGAAAGTCATGATCAAAAAAGGAGTCTAGAAATCATCTTTCAAGAAATTATCAAGCAAAATGACCCTGATATTCTAGAACCAGAAGGCAAAATTGAAATTGAAAGAATTCACCAATTGCCCCTTGAAAAAGATCCCCAAAAGAAAACTTCTAGGAATATTAAAGTCAAATTCCAGAGTTCCCAGGTCAAGGAGAAAATATTAAAAGTAGTCAGGAAGAAACAATTTGAGGATTAAGGAAGCACAATCAAGATAGCATGAGATCTATCAACTTCTACATTAAGGGATCGAAGAACTTGGAATATGATATTCAGAGGTCAAAGGAGCAAGGATTAAAAGCAAGAATCACCTACCCAGCAAAACTGAGTATAATACCTAAGGAAAAATATGTATATTCAATGAAATAGAAGACTTTCAAGCATTCTTGATGAAAAGACCAGAGCTGAACAGAAAATTTGACTTTCAAATACAAGAAGCATGAGAAGGCAAAAAGGAAAAAGAATAATAAGGAATTTATTAAAGTTGAACAATTTACATTCCTACATGGAAAAATGATAATTGTAGCTCATGAGACTTTTCTCAGTATGAGGATAGTTGATTGGAATATATAAATATATGTATGTATGTGTGTGTGTATGTATATATATGTTTGTATAGGAGGGTATATGTGTGTATATATATATATATATATATGTATGTGCATGTGTATACATCTATACATAGACAAAGGGTGCAGGATGAGTTGAATATGAAGGGATGATTTCTAAAAAATAAAATTAAGGGGTGAGAGAGGAATATATTGGGAGAAGGAGAAAGGGAGAGATACAATGAAGTAAATTATATCACATAAAAGAGGCAAGAGAAAACTGATACAATGGAGGGGAAGAGCAGGAAGGTGAAAGGGAATGAGTCAACTTTACTCTCATTGGATTTGGCTCAAGGAGGAAATAACATACACACTCAATTGGGTATTTTACTATACAGGAAAATAGGAGGGAAGTTTATATTAGGGAGAATGATAGAAGAAAGGGGATTAGGGGAGATTGTAGTTAGAAGCAAACACTTTTGTCAAGGGTCAAGGTCAAAGGAGAAAATAGAATAAATGGGGGGTATGATAAGATGGAGGGAAATATAGTTAGTCTTTCACGATATAACTACTATCGAAATGTTTCAGGTAGCCACGCATGTGCAATATGTATTGAATTGCTTGTCTTTCTAGTGCAAGTAGGTGAAGAGGGAAGAAGGGAAAGAATATCAAAATCAAAGTTTTAAAAGCAAATGTTGAAATTTGTTTTTTACATGCAACCAGGAAATATGATATACAGGCACTGGGGTAGAAAAATCCATCCTGCCCTACAAGAAAGTAAGGGGTAATGGGGGAGGACATAAGAGAGAAGAGATGGGGGAAGGGGTACTCAGTATGCTTGCTATCTTGGTATGGGGCATAGGGGAGAGATGGAGTGAAAATTTGTAACTCAAAATCTTGTGGAAATTAATGTTGAAAATTAACTAACTAAATAAATTTATTATAAGTAAATAAATGAAAAATTTCTCAATGCCTGTTAATTCAATGAATTCGGCATTTTTATCTCTGCATCAATCCATTTTCATTGATTGCATTGAAAAGGAAATTCCTCATTCCTTTTGATATGCATCTCCAGTGATGATGAAAGGAAAGAAGTAGAAATTGGAAGGTACTGAAAATTTTGAGTAGTAGAAATGGAGGAGTTGTTGGAATCAAGCAATCAAAAAGCATTAAGTATCTACTATGTTCCATATACTGTGCTGGTCCCTGCATTTATAAAAGCAAGAAAAAAATGAAACAATATCTATTCTCAAAAAGTTTGCATTCTATCTGGGGAAGAAATAGGTTGCCTATAAAAGAATAATAAGAAATCCCAAATAAGTAAATACAAAGCAGTTTGGAGAAGATGGCACTTGAAGGTCAGAAGATTATAAAAGGTTTTATGTAGAAGATGATACTTGATCTAAGTATTGAAGGAAGAGAGGAGTTCTATGAGGTAGAAATGAAGGAGTGTACAATGGGTCTAAGGAAGAGCCAGTACACAGAAATAGAGAATGTTGGCATTTCTCAATGTTGGCATTCTCTCTGTTTTAGACAATTTTATGCAACAGCTCTCAATTCCTTATCAATTTCTTTCACTTCCCTTCAGAGAAATTCTTGAGCATCTTCTCTTCTAATTCCTCTTATCCTTATGCTATTTTTTTCAAAGTAACAACAAATGATTTCTGAGGTCCTGACACTATGTTTGACCTGCTCTAATACCATGCACTAGCAGCTTCCCAAAAGAATGCTATTGTGGCAGCTTTTAAGGTTCAGATTACACAGCACAATGAACACTCCATTTATTCCATTACAAATCAAGGCAAACATTCACAACACATCACAATATAATATTCACAACATTACATCTTATCACAGAAAATCACAATATAGTGTTCACAACACCTTAACATTAGAATGGCCATATAGTTTTCACTACAGTGGCTACAGCATTTAGAATAAAGAACGAAAGAATAATCATCTGGTTTCTCTAAGGGGGAAACTCCTTACTTAATCATTCAATCAATTCACAATACAATAGTCAATCTTCCACTCATGGGGCAATCACAGATTAAATTAATCAATCACTTATCTAGCAATCAGTCACTAAGTATCATTAATCACAAAATACAATCATTAGAAAATCACACAAACCTTCCACCCCGTGGTGTCCAGCAAACTTCAATTTCATCAGGCATTCTATATCCAAGGAGAGGTCTTTTCTTCGTCTTGACTTGGGGTTGTCTCTCAGGTTCCCTGGATCCCCTTCCATGGTCCCAGCTCCTACTTGAATCCACCAGTCACCCGGATTCAGAGGCAGACAGCTCCTAGGTTCTCATCCAGTCCTCCTAGCAGTTCCTGGTACATACTGAAGTTCACAGGGTTTGACGCATCTCTCAACCTTTACCACTTCTGTTGCCAGGAGCTCAAGGATCAACCAAGCCACAAATAAACTAAGTCTTATCCTGGTCATCCTTCTTCAGTCCTCCAGCAGTTCAGCTGGACCTAGGACCCAGGAGAAATCTTGGCCTTCCAGGAGGCCTTCCAGGCAGCCCTCTCAGCCTTCCAGGAGGCCTTCACCAGATTCTTATCTTATAGAAAACTCCAACTCAGTTCTCAGTCCAGCATCCCAGCTCCCAGACGCTGGGACAATTCTGGTGCACCCACCAGGAGCCACCAAGAGGAAAATTCCTGATTCTGATTCTCTGCCTCTGGAATTCTTATATACACACGCTGGCCTCCTGTCTCAGCCAACCCCTTCCTGCCACATCAGTAACAGGAGACAGAGTTCATGCCCTTTGTTCACACAGGAGACAGAATTTGTACCTTCTGCCTCTCTCAAGAGGTACTTAGCCCTAAATGACCAAGGGCTAAGTATCTGCTAAATTGATTACTGTTACACCTGCATAGCTAAAATATGCTTTCCCTTATTGATTTCAAAAATGCCTGAATAACAGTGGTTAATCTCAAACAGGGTTAATCTCAAAATTTATAAAATTTAGGCCCTAAACTTTTGGTGTATCATATAATTACATATTTTTTTCTGAGTTAAAACGACCATATCATTTGCTTGGAATAGTATCAGAAACATGCTGTAACCCTTCTATCTTCCTCTTTATGTTTCTACTAGCATTAACTTGTTTCAGGGTTGGAATTATTGCAGAGGGAGGATGAAACCTATTGTATGGCTATCAAGAATATCTCACATGGAGACCGGATTTGGACCAGTGACATTTTTCATCTTTTTTTCACTTAATAGTCAACTTTTTCTTAAAGTGACTGTTGTACACTAAGATGGAGCAGATTTATTATGTTTCCTGATTTTAGCACTCAGGGGTCTGCTACTTGTCCAAAGAACTAATTTTCCTCTTCTACGAGGTAACCAATTCATACTTTCCTATTGATAAGAGAATGAAATCCATCTTTCTTTATCCCAGAAGGTGATGGTATAGATTGAAGAGGAGAATACTTGGAAGTTCTACTATTAGCAATCCAGTGCATTTGCCTAAGCACTTTCCCCCTAAGATTCTTCTCCCCCCCCATCTTTTAAAGGAAATTCAATCTACGTGTATCTGCCTCAGTCATTTGAAGCGAAAGAAGTCTTATGCATTTTTAGGTTTGTGAATTCAGGAAGTTACTTCTAACTAACTCTTGATTCAGAGTCCACAGTTTCTAATGAATTCTAATCTTGGTGGAATGTATTTCTTTCACCCTCCTGGAAGAAGGAACAATGATATCAGGTAAGAACAATAGAAGAAAGAGAAAGATAAATATTTTCAACAAGTATCATCCAAAAAGGAGGAAGGGCAGAGAAAATTTGACTAAGTTTTGTAAATTATTAAATGTTACACTTTCTTCTAAAACAATAAGAATTTGTACTTTGATGAAGAGTTTTTGTAGAATCTAAGCAGAATCTATATCTAAGAAACAATCTCGATTTTAGATGCTTAAAAGCTTACCTTAGATAAATAATTACTTTTGGTTTTTTTAGGTTTTAGTGATAACCTTTACTTTTCAAAATGAAAGGCAAAGTTGCATGAGAAATCTTCTTTTGGAAAACATATACATATACATGTATACATATATGTATACATGTATATATGTGCTTATACACAGAGAGAAAAAGAGAGATCTGGAGAAAGAGGTGTTATGTATATATAAACACACATATACAGTGTATAATATATGTTTGTAGATGCACATATTTACTCTCCTGGAAGTGAAAAGCTTCTTGAGGTCAAGGACCATTTCTTTTTGTAATTACATCTCTTTTGTCTGTTATATACTAGGTATTTAATAAATGTTCTTGGATTGGATGATTGTGTCATAGAAAGCATACAAGATGACATTTAGTGGAATGGTGGCTAAGGTGGTGTAGAAAGACTTATAATGTGGATATGACTAGGTAAAGTTAGGCTGCTCTTTCATCATAGTGAGGCAGCTCCTCCCCACCTCTTCATGCATAGGTAGGTGATAATTTCCCTCTTCACATACCAATGAGTGCAGAAAGATTTGAAAACAACATTTTGGGAAAAGATTATAAATCCTTGCATTAGATCACAATTTTAGAGATCCTCTTTTCCCAAATAATCTAAACCTAAAATGTACTACATTTCTGACAGTTCCTTCACACCTGAAAGACTTCACCCCTCAGCCATTGTGCCAACATTTTGACTGTAGTAGGTGACCCAGAAGTTTTTCCCTCCTATTTCTTCGGATTTCTTGTATCATCTTCAAGAAAACCTCTTTTGCTCTAGTTCAGTAACTTCATGGACTAAAATACTGAAGAAGAGGAGCTAAATATCTGTTGTAGGAGCTGAATTTTCTTTAAAAGGAACACTTTTTATACTTTCCACAAATAATTCATGGGTCATGCAAAAGCGACTTCATAGGGTTTCATAACCACACTGGGAATGAGGAGGGGAGTGCCTTGTTTCCAAATATCTATGTGAAGGTAGAAATCTTAACAGTTTTTAAAATTTTGATATCTGGGGTCCAGTTAGTAAAATTTTTCTATGTACTGCCCAACAATTATTGGTGAGCCTAACTGATCCTAATTCTGCCATAATTCAAAAAAAGTTATTATTTTTTACTTTGCAACAAGACTAATTAATCAAGCAGTCTTTCTAATTATAATTAACATAGTACAGTGTACTGGATGTGAGATTTGTTAGGACTGGAATGAGATTAGATCTATGGACAAACTCTTTAAACAAAATTTTTTTTGGCAATGTCTTTCAGAGTTAGCTAGTTGAGGCAGTCTATCAACTGCTCTATCAAGCACTGCACTTGGAGTCAGGAAGACATGAGTTCAAATCCAGGCACTTACTAGCTGTGTGACCCTGGGCAATTCCCTTAACCTAGTTTACCTCAGTTTCCTTATGTCTAAAATGAACTGAAGAAGGAAATGGCAAAACACTCCAGAATTTTTGGAAACCACAAAACCACAAAAATGGGGTTACAGAAACAAAAACCTTTTAACCTTTTAGAAATGAGGAAAGCTCCCATTAACTACCATTCTATACCTCTTCTGTCCTTTGAAGCTAAACTCCTGGAAAAGGTTGTCTACCTAGGTGTCTCTCTTCTAATTCTTTTGTTACCCCCTTTACAATTCAGTTTCTGATCTTATTACAACAAAGCTGCCATCTCCAAAGTTATGAATTATCTCTTACTTGCCAAATCCCATGACCTTTTATCAGTGCTCATTCTTATTGATTTCTCTGCACCTTGGACACTGCTAATCACCCTCTTCTCCTTGATAGTCTTTTCTCTTTAGTTTTGGAGGGACACTACTCCTTCCCAGTTCTCCTCCTACCTATCTCATTTCTTCTCTGTCTCCTTTGCTAGATTCTTTCACAGACCATGTCCTCTAACTATTGGTGACCCTCAAGGTTCTGTCCTGGGTCCTATACTCTTCTTCTCTGGTGATACTACTTTACTTGGTGATCTCATCAACTCCCATGGATTAATTACCATCTTACTACTGATGACTCTCAGACCCACTTATCCTGCCCCCATATTCCTGCTGACCTCAAATCTTGCATCTTCAACTGCCTTTTAGACATTCCAAACTGGATATTCAGGAGACATCTTAAACTCATTATGTCCAAAATGAAACATTATCTTTTCCCATAAATCTTGCCCCCTCCTACCTTTCTTTTTCTTATAGAGGGCAAAATAATCCTCCCAGTCCCTCAGGTTCATAACGTAGCAATCATGCTGGACTCCTTATTGTCTCTCATCCTCCATATACATTCTGTTGCCAAGGCTTGTAGATCTCACCTTTCTAACATTTCTCTTCCCCTTCTTTCCTCTGATACAACTGACATTCTAGTGCAGTCCCTCATTACCTTGTGCCAGGAGTATTACAATTGTCTGCCTCAAGTCTCTCCCTACTCCAATCCATCCTCTCCAAATGATTTTCCTGAAGTGCAATTCCGATCATATCACCCCCTAGTCAATAAACTCCACTGACTTCCTATTGCTTCCAGAAGCAAAAACAAAATGTTATGTTTCACATTCAAAGTTCTTCATAACCTAGTCTTCTTTTGCCTTTCAAGTCTTCTTATGTCTTACTTTTCTACATATACTCTTCAATCCACTGACACTGGCCTCTTGGTTGTTCAAAGAATAAGATAGTCTGGACATTTTCTCTGGCTGTTCCCCAGGCTTGGAATGCTCTTCCTTCTTCCATCTGACTACTAACATCCTTGGCTGCCTTTAAGTCCCAACTAAAATCCCCCCTTCTTCCAAAAGTCATTCTCAATTCCTCTAAAGTCTAGTGCCTTCTCTCCATTCTTTGCTTTGTATATATTTGTTTCAATGTTGTTTCCAACATTAAACTGTAAATAACTTGAGGTCACAGACCTTTTTTTAACCTCTTTTTGTATGTGCAGCACTTAGCACACAGCCTGGCACATAATAGGCACTTAGTAAATGTTTATTAATGATTGCTTGATTGTAAAAGGTAAATATTTAGTCATAATTTCTTTTCCCTCTTCCTGGTAATTAAGAAGGAAAAATAAATACTATATCATTTTTTATTCCAAGCGCCTAAACAGTTATATAACAACTAAAAAAATAAAAAGTGACAGATTATACAAGGAGATTTGCATTTGGCTGAGGAGCAGGAATGTGATTCTTAAGCTGCTGCTGTTGCCAACTGGAAAGAGACCAGCTTGGGTCTATTGTGCAAAGAAGAATACAATTTGCCATATCAGCTGTAGCCTTATCTATATTCTTCCTCAGCCAATTTTTTTTCTTTCCCTGTAAACAAGCAGAACAGGGCCTGAATTCACAGCTAGGTGCTTAATATCGATTGATTCTTTCTTCCTGGTCAGTAATGTGGGTAAGACTTAGTCCAAGCTTCTTTGACATGTGGGATTCCATTCTCTCTATTCAGGATTTTTTTACAAGTAGGAGCTTCTATTTTGTTTTTATTTTTTTTTTTTAACACATAGAATTTATTTTACATTTGCAGAATACCACATCTATCTCTATTTTATGTCTATACCTATATCTATTATCTACATATCTATGTCTAACTCTATATCTATGGTCTGTATTTACATATTCACATAAATATGCAATACATGGGAGCTCATGTTAATGTTCTTTACATATTCTGTGTTTAATACAAAACTGGCTAACTTTTTATTGGCCTACACACATGTTAAATATACATATTTGATTGTCAAATGGAAAAGAACTTAGATTTATTCTCTTTGGGTCAAGAGTCCAGAACTAGCTACAATGGGTAGAAGTTACAGGGAGGTAGATTTAGGCTTCTTATAAGGAAAAATTTTATTGACTAGAGTTATCGCAAAGTTAAATGAGTCTTTTCGGGAAATAGTCCTTTCTCTTTCACTAGATGTCTTCAACATAGATGAATATTTTCAGATGTGTTTCAGAGTCAATTTTAGTTTAGGCGTATATTTGGCAGGATGACCTCTGAGTCCCTCTCATTTTCCAAATTTCATAATTCTGTGTGTACTATTCATCTGACACTTTATTAAGCCTCACAATGTTTGCTATCTCTTTAAGTATTAAGTAGATGCGTCAGTTAGATTAGATATTCCCTTGAGGATAGACACTACCAGGATACTACTTTGTATCCCCACATAATATTTGTAAAGCACTTAGCACAGTGTCTGGCATAGAACAGGTGTTTAATAAGTGCTTATTATCCTTTCCACCTTAGAATAATGTCTACACTAGGCAAGAGCTCAATACATATTTGTTCCTGCTACTTATGTTGATGGTGATTCAACACCATCATAAACATAATTAATATTGTTTTGTTCATAAGAATATGAGTTTGATCACCTTATTATACATTTGGTTAGGTAGGGCCTAAGTTTGGAGAGTTTGCCAAGCAAAAAGAGAATATTCATATAATTTTGCACTCGCCAAAGCAGGGGTGGGGGGGGGGGGAAGGACATTCATTCCTTACTTGCAAATATTTTAAAAAAAGAAATGAGACATATTTTGTGAAAATTATTTTGTTTCCTCATCTTTTAAAATTTCCTGCCTGTGAATAAAGTAAAACACCTTTTGGCAATAACCTCATGGGACCTCAACCCATTTTCCTGGATACTTAGTAAAGTGCTGTTTTGAGGAATTGTAGTTCATTTATAGTGCTGTGGTAATATTTCTCCTCAAGCATGGTTACCTTGCTAAATAAAAACTTTGTTATGGGACATAGATAATGAAATTCTCAGTATATTATAAACTGGGTTTTGAAAGTCTGACAGATATGAACATGCATTAAAGTTATTATTTTTGTAGAGGGGGGTAGGCAGGTCAATTGGAGTTAAGTGACGTGCCCAAGGTTACACAGCTAGCAAGTGTTAAGTTTCTGAGGCTAGATTTGAACTCAGGTCCACCTGACTCCAGGGCCAGTGCTCTATTCACTGTGCCACCTAGAGGCCCCTAGAGTTATTATTTTTAAAAATGTGTCTCCCTTTCTCAAAGGATAGTATTTCCACCGGTACAGTTCACTCCATCACTGGCTTTTCCTAAGATTTTCAGATAACACCTAAGATTCTATATACATATGACATTTCATCTTCTACGATTCGATTAAAGCATTTTATATTTATATACACAGGAGGAAGAGAAGAATGATCAGTCATTGAACTGGAATTGAGCATTTATATTTTCTTTTTAAAGGAATTTGCCCCCTAATACTCCAAAGCACAAATCTAGTTGTGAGACCATTTTTAATCCTGATTCTGATTTATTTGATATGACAAAAATATTATTCTAGCTTAGAATTCTGACTACAAGTCTGTGTCAGTGAAAACATGCTATCTCAAAAAGAATAAGCAAACATAAACCCTTTGCAGAATTTTTTGTTTATCTTTTTAGCAACAGACCAGGCCACCAAAGCATGGAATTTCAAATATATTTCTTACTTGAGCCCACCTTCCCACTCACATGCATGAAATGTCCTCACATAGATAAGACAACAACCAACCAAGATAATGCCTATGAGTCATTCTGACTATTGGCTATGAATAACTCTGAGATCCAGAATCAAATCATTTTTCAACTGGAGCTAGAAAAAGAGGGAGTGAAAAGAAAGGAATTTTAGACCATACTGTGGTGAGGAATCCTTTTCTTCGCTACTGTCTTATGTAACTGCTACAGTGCACTTTACAATTCAAAATGCCAATGTGTGAATTGACTAAAGACTAAATGATGGTTCAAGTCCCTGCATAGAATGGTATCCATTCATTTCTTGTTGTTTGATGAATCTGCCTTTGCAAACCCAATTTTAGCAAATTGTCCTCCCCAAAATATGAAATTTTTATAAGTGTAATTCAGTGTAATCCTCTCTGACTGTGTATTGAGTTAATCATGCTTTGGGATGTATATCATAACAACTTGTAATCTCAGAGCTTTCCTCTTTAGGGTTCAACACTATTTTTGAAGACTAATGTGCAAGTTTTGTCCCACTAACTCTCTAAGATAATAGTTGTTTCTTCACAATTTTTTTTATGGTAGTTCACTGATTGGGTACTAGGTGGCATGGTGGATAGAGCACCAGGCCTGGAGTCAGGAAGACTCATCTTCCTGAGTTAAAATTCAGCTTCAGATACTTACTAGCTGTGTGATCTTTGACAAATCACAGAACCCTGTTTGCCTCATTTCTTCTTCTGTAAAATGAGATGGAGAAAGTTTCAACATACCAACCACATTAGGAGGCTACGGATATTTCAGTATAGCCAGAAGTGGAATGCATTCAAATGGTACTAGTCATTCACAACTTTTGATCTTCACTCTTTCCACTTCTCCCCTCACCCACCTAGTTACCATTTTGGTGTGAAATACAGTGTTCTAATATGAATACAAATCTCTGTTCTTTGCTTTTTCATATTTGTTCTAGATTTTATGTTTTAGTTGAAGACATTAGGAAATTACTATGAGCTTGTGATTTTCAAAAAGTCAGGATAATGAACCACTGTGGTTTGGGAACTGGAGTTCATGTCAGGACTTTCTGGAGACGGATTTATGAGGAGAAAAGTCCTGAAAAACTAATTTTACATAGCCAGGCAACAGTAGAAATTCAGACTCATCCAAACCGAGGTCATGACTCATATGAACATGAAGCATCCTATGTAGAAATTGCATTAAGCTTGAGTCCACTCTTCCCTGGAAAAGTGGTATAGAGGGGAATTTTTTCCATGGATTGGGGGAAAATGTTTGATTTTCTTGCTATTTCTTCAAAGTAAATGTCTCTCTATAAAAACTAATATTGATTAAATAATTGTTAAATAAAACTAGAGTGCTAATCATTAGAATTCAACAATGAGGGAAATGTATGGGGACTTGAACTGATAACATTAGAAAAAGGCTTTGCACAAACTCTCCAGATTACCCCTAAAATCCTAAGCTGGAGATGTAGCCTTCCTAATTCTGGAAGAGTAAAGTTAGAGTAAACCCTACACAAACAAATGGTAAAAATTTAGGTAGCAATTGTAAAAATGCTTCTTTAATTCTCCCTTATTGGGATGCATTTTTCATGTAGAAAGAAAAACAGTGCTAAAAATACTGTTTCTAACAGTAAGAGCAAATCTCCTAGCATTCAATTCCCCCCCCCCCAAAAAAAAACCTTTAAGTTGAGTACAGAAGAGATTTCCAAGTCAATTCAATGTATTTTCTTTAAAAGATCAAGTTATTTATAATTTTCATATTCAAAATTTTTGATCCACATTTCTTCCCCTTAATTTTCAGTCATTTATTCTCATAAAATTAGGAAGGCATAATTTTAAATGTTTAAGTAATCAATTGCCAACCACTATCTTTGGGGGGTAAAACAGTGGTTGTAGAGGCAAAACAAAATGCTTACTCTTCTGGATATATATATATACACATATGTATATGTATATATATGTATATGTATATGTATATGTATATGTATACGTATATGTATAATTCTGTCCACAAATGTCAATGTAAGCTATGATGGGAAGTGCTAAGTTGAATTAGACTATTCAAATTCAATTGTCATACTCTGAATTATTTATAAAGAAAAACACTATTGTTCTTTACTCTTCTTTCTTCTTTCATGTAAACACTATATTTTTGCATATTTCAAAACAGGAAAATAATAATCTGATGTCAAAATTAGAAAAAATGAAGAATTTGAAGCAAGAAGAGGTGTTCATACTCTTGAAACCATTGCAAAAATGGTTTAATAATTTAAAGACTTTATTTTTCTACAAAACACAAAAATTCAGGCAGTAAAATGTGTCTGGAAAGAGTTATGGGAAATTTAAATAACCCACGTAGTGAAATCAAGGATAATTTTATTATTGCTCAGTCATTTAGGTAGTGTACCACTCTTTGTAATCACAGTTGGAGTTTGCTTGGAAAAGATACCAGAGTAATTTGCCATTTTCTTCTACAAATCATCTTACAGATGAGGAAACTGAGGCAAACAGGGTTCTGTGACTTGCCTAAGATCACACAGCTAGTAAGTGTCTGAGGCCAGATTTGAACTCAAGAAAATGAGTCTTCCTGAATCCAGGCCTGATACTCCATCTGTGGTACCATCTAGCTGCCCAGGGACAATATGAAAGGACTAAAATCAACTGCTAAAGTAGTAAAATTCTTTTCAGATGTTCGGGAGATATGGAGGGGGAAAAGCTGCATCAATGAGCTACTTGGGAAGAAGGATATGTCAGGTTGTAATTCACCTTGAATCAATATGACATATATGATGGGAATTCAGTGGGAGTTGTAGTGTTGAAAGGGTTCCCAACATATAAGAAAGCTTCAGTGAGGTCAGAGGACACAGAGTGTAGTACAAAGAAATCTTCTTAAAATTAGAACAGACTAGTTGAAGGTAAGCTTTGAGCCATAAATGTATTAGATCAAGACAAGAACTGTAAAATAGTCTTCCCTTACGAGTCTATGATAGAAAATTAGTTCCCAGGGAAAGGAGATGACTGATGCCCAAAGCTGAGAGTTAAGAACCAAAGGTATGTGTAACATACAAAAGAGTATCTTTCATCAAAAAAATAACAGATGTTGCCTGCTACAGAGAGAGGTAGGTAGAGTGATGTGCTATAGATGGAGTCAAAAGGGAATGGGATTAGAAGAGGCAATTTGTATAATCTGCTTGAGAAACAGCATGATATAGTGGATACAGCACTTGACTTGAAGTCAAGATCACTTGGGTTCAAAATGTACCTTAGAAACTTACTAGCTATATTATTTTAAACAAGTCACTAAACCTTGATTATCCTCAGTTTCTCCATCTGTAAAATGAAGGTGTGGTGGATTCCATAGCCTTCAAATTCCCTTCTAGCTTCAAACCTATCATTCTTTGATATTTCAGGAGAAGGCAAAAAGGCAGCAGGAAGTCTAAACTAAGAGTAAGAGAGTGAAGATGACTGGAGAAGCCCGTGTGGTAGAGTGAACAATACAATAAGTAACATTTTATATGATTGTGACTGGGGAAAGACGCATCCTGGTGAATGGGACTATTTTGTATGGACTCTGATATGAACCTTATTTGTGTTCTTTGACTTGGAAATAAACCTGTTCATTCTTTGAACTTTGTGATCTGTATTATTTGTGATCATTTATTGTTATTATTATAATAATATAATATAATATAATAATATAAAATAAAATAATATAATATAATATAATAATGTAATTACAAGGGGAGGTTCTGATAATATGTTGAATATGAGAAAAGTGAGAAGTCTTCCAACATATATTTGGCTCTTTGTGCCCAAACAGAATGTTTTATAGTATAGGTGGAAAATTCTCACAGAAAAATGCAGTCTGGTCCTCTAATTTAAACCTTAATATCTTGTAAACTTTATAAAAATACTGTTTCCAACAGTAAGAGCAAGTCTTCTAGCATTCAAGTTGCCAAACTTATTATGAGTCTAAACTGTGTTTTGTGACTTCACCTTCAGTGAGGAAATTGGATGCCCATCTGATTGGCATTTTTCTTTCCTCTGTGTTGGGACAGTGTTGCACTTAAGATGTGAGGAGAGTGTAATGCACCCATAGTACCTTTATTTGCTTTGTATTTTTCAACTCTTTTATCTAATCCATTTAAAGTGTTTACTAATGTAATAATCCTTTGAGAAGAAGCTCGTGCTTAACCTGGCATGTTGAAACATGAAGGAAAGGCCATGACAAATAGGTGGGAGTATAATTATTTCAGAGACAATAAAAAGTACTGCTACAGAAGATACTAAGTAATATGTCAGTGTTCAGTGGAATTCAAGATTGCCTGAAGGCCTTCACTGATCCTTTATAGTTAGGATAGCATACAAATGTTTGTATCATTTAGAAGCTAACTTTTTTTTTCTCTAAGCTACTTACATATTATTCTCCCTCATATAATCTACATTCTCTCCTATCCATGATTATTTTATCACCCATCTCCACTCCTCCTTAATTCCCCTGACTATACTTCACTCCCAGATTGCTTGTCTTTTTCACTTCAACATCTTTTATCTCTCAGCTTCCATAGAGGCTTAGTTCAAATGTCACCTCCAAAAAGAGGCATTTCCTTACTCCCCCAGTTGTTAATGCTTCCTAACACGGATAAACAACTTTGTATTTCTTGTATATACTTTTGTAATGACAAGCAAAGTAGGATATTTTTGTTTTTTATCTGCATTGAGTTTTTGTCAATCAAGTGCCTTTGACTGAGCCTTGTCTTTTATCTAATCAAGAGTCTTTGATTGGAAACAATATATATTGTATTGCTTAGAGGAAGAGGACAGAGTAGAGAGAGGAGCACAGCTAAGAGAGAGAAGAAGGTGTGAGCAGGCTAGGGAAACTTGCTTGTGAGGAGCCCTAACAGAAAGAATGTTTGTGATGTCAGCATTCCATATGTTGGTCTGTGTTAATTTCTCAGACAAAAGCCTGGTTGGTCTTTATGAGTGAACTGAAATGAAGAGCAGAGATCCTCCCCTGAGAAGGAAGCTTAGTTTAAGCCTCTTTTAAATTTTCAGGGAATTAAGTCAAATTTACAAGAATACAAGTCATTCCCCAATTGATAAATGGTCAAAGGATATGAACAGGCAATTTTCAGAGCTAGAAATTAAAGATATCTTTAAGCATACAGAAAAATGCTCTAAATCACTATTGATTCGA
>JAQQSV010001780.1:0-23783 GCA_028646515.1 Pseudochirops corinnae
TATTAGGGGGCTGTTGTTTTTTTGCAGCCCCCACCAGCTTTGGCTCACTGAAAACGCACCCCAAGACCACCACCCAAGACCACAATCTGGATCCAGGCCACTCAACACAAGAGCACTTGGCCTCTGAACAATCGCTTGGCCCCTGTGCAGTCTGCAGGCTGGGAACTTTGAAGCAGCCATGTGAAGGCTGCTGCAGGGCCACGACTTCTGCAGCTTCCTTGCCCTGGAGGCAGTTTGGCCAAACCCACTTTTCTCCCCCAGGTTTAGCTGAGTTCCACTGACCTTTCACTTAGTCCTGTTTCTTATGGCTTGATAATTCTGGAATCTGCCACAGCTGCCACTGATCCACTCTCCTGAAGGCTCCAGCTGGGGCTTGGCTTGTCCTGGCCACCCCTAGGGTCAAATTGCGGTTTCAGGCTGGGCTGGTTTTGGCTCTGAGTGCTGCCATGATCTCTTTGTGCCAAGCTGCCTTCAGTGGTAGATGTGTTTTTCTGTATTTTTATGTGAGTCTATGTGAGTATTTTATGTGAGTTTTATGTGAGCCCTAAAATTTGTTTAGAGTCATATTTTATGGATATTTGAGGTGGCTATGTCAGAGCTGTGGTACCTTGCAGTTCCTATGCTGCCATCTTGGCTCCACCCCCCTAATTCTTATTTTCAAGGGGTCATTTTGTTTCTTAAGCTTCTGGATCTCCTTTTCTAATTGGTTGACTTTCTTTTCATAATCTTGTTTTTCTTGGATTGTTATTTTTTAAAAGTTTTTCCTCAATCTCTCTCATCTTTAAAAGTTATGCTATGAATTTTTTTTGGGCAGTTGACCATTTGACATCACTCTTTGGGGTAGAAGAGGGTTTCTTTGCTTCAGTATCCTCTTCTGAAGATGAAACCTGGTTTTCTCTATTCCTATAGTAATTCTCTATGGTTGAATTCTTTCTCCTTTGCCTGTGCATTTTTTTTTTGCAGCAGCAGCTTAATTTTTGTAATCACTTTAGTTTTCCTTTAGTTCTCCTCTCTGACTTGAAACCTAGACCAAGCCCTCCACACTGTAAGTGTCCACTGCCAGCAGCATCCCTGCCTCATTGTCTTTTGCACACATTGGGTGTTAATTTCTTCTTACCCTCAGTCAGGTCTCTCTGCAGCACAGCTGGGTCTTGCATTCCTCATCAGTAGAGGCTCCCTCCATCTTCTAGGTTCAGAGGCCCAATATATCTCACTGTCCTGGCAGTAAAAGTTTCTGTGGCTGGGGCCAAGGCAGCCTCTCAATACAGTTAACCCCAAGGTTTGAAATTTGTTGTTTAAGTGGTCTCAGTCTGGAGGTGTTTACTCTTCACAGGGGCCAAGCCTCAAGCTACGCGTTTTCTTCAGATCTTCTCCAATTATCCCAGAAGGACCCCTGTTCTGTCCCAATTCTCATTTATTTTTACCACTCTATATTCACTCTGAAGTACTATTTTATCTCTTTTGTGGGGGAAAATCTTGAAGGCTTGGAATTTTCTGACCTACTCTGCCATCTTCCCAGAATCCTCTCTAAATTTTATTTTTTAAAAGAACAGAAATTCATTTTCTTCCTCACTCCCACTCCCACTCCATTAGGGGGAAAAAAGAAAAACAAATTCCTTGTAACAAATAGACATATTCAAGCAAAACAAATTCCCTCATTAGCTATATAAAAAAAGTGTCTCATGGTATACCCTGAGCCCATAGCCAGTCATTTCCTAGAGGCTGCTTTTTAAAACCAGTCACTAATGTGTCTTTGACTCGAAATCTCTTTTTACAACATTCCTGTACAAGATGGAGTAAAAAAGAACAAGATAAAACTCTTGTCCTTAAGGGGGTAGGTGAGATAAGATGTATCCACAAATAACTATGATACAATCTAAATCTATCCACCCCTCTTGTCCATGTGGTTGTTAGCAAGCACACGGGGCCTCATTTTCCTTACTTCTCTCTATCTCATTTATAATATCTTGGTGTCAAACCTAAAGCCCTTCTTATGTATGAAGATTGTTAGCATGCATATATGATTAATGGCAACAAACCATCTTTTAATGCATATTTTAAGCCTTCTTTCTGATGGGTGCCTTTCAGAGTATATGAAATATGGCAGCTGAATTAACTGCTAGATGTTTAAAAAAAAATAAAAACCTACAGAATTAACTGATTGCTTCAGGTTTGGTCTTCATTGGCTCCAGAGTATAATCATTTAGGGGTGCTAAGAGTGGTTATTTATTGATCATGATTTATAAAGGCCCTGAGGATACAAGTCCATATCTTCTCCTTTATAAAAATCTCCCAGGGTACCTTAAACATAGCACATACTTAATAACCACTACTTCATTGTTTGCACAACTATGTACAGGTTACCTCATTTGAACCTCATACCAACTCTGCGAGGTAGGTTCTAGAATTATTCCTATTTTACAGATGAGGAGACTGAGGCTGACAGAGGTTAAAGGACTTGCTCAAGTTTCCCAAGCTGGTAAGGAATCTGACCAGGACTTGACCTCAGGTTTTCCTGCCTCTAAGTCCAACCCTCTCTCCACTGTGTCCCTCAGCTGCCTCTATTACTTAACCAATATTCATTCAACAAAAAATTACTGAGCACCTAATATGAACAATATCTACTAACAGATTTCCTGCCCTCAAGGAGCTTTTAACTTAGTAGGAGAGATAAGAGAAACATGAAAATCATCATAATCACAAGAGAAGGAACAAATGCTTAGTAGCCTCAGAAAGGTACAAACACAATTCTTCTGCTTGAGGAAGGGGGAAGAGATGGGAATGGCTTCATGGAGAAGGTGTCATCTGAATTAAGTCTTGAAAATGCATAGGATTAACAGGTATAGATGAGGACAGAGGGTTGGTGCATTCTAGGTGAAGAGGATGGCTTGAGCAGGTCAGAAAGAAGTAGTGTACAGTCCAGTTGGGCTGGAAGTGGGAAGATAAGTGCAGAATAATAGCCTGGGGCCAGATTGTAGAGGGCCTTAAATGTTAAGATAAAGAGTTTCAACTTTATTTATCATTGGAGTGAAAGCAAGGATAGTTGAGCTTTGGGAGTATTCAACTGGCAGTATTGTGTGAAAGGGACTGCATCAGCAGAAAGACTGGAGTTGAAGAAACCACTTAGAGGTTATTTCACTAGTCTACTTGAGTTATAACAAGAGCCTGAATTAGATTGGTGGCAGTGGAAATGGAAAGGAAGGCAAGGATGTAAGACATTAGTATTTACTGAAATTCATTTTATTTATTGAATCAGACTGAAAACCCAAGGACAAATCATGGCTTTGAAGTGGGAGTATAATCTCTAAGAAAAATAATGCTGTTTCTAGCCCAAACCCAGTACAGTACCTGGTACTAGTAGCACTTAATACTTAATGAATAAGGTATTTAATAAATATTTGCAGATTAATGGATGAATAGGAACTAATACCACACAAGTACACCCTGAACTGGGAGGAACAGGATGAAAAAGGGAGCCAGATTCTTACTGGAGTTGTTTATTTTGCAGTTAAATTATAATTGGTCTTCTTGTGATGTTTGTTCCTGATCTGGGATCCTTTGTTATTGGTTTCTAGGCTTACTGAAATCTACTTTCTGAAGAATCTGTTTTAATTTCTATGGATAATAGACAAAAATTCTATCCGTAAACTCACTTCATTCATGGTATATACTGCCCCACAGAGATACATCTAAGTGTCTGAAATATTTAACAGACTTCCCCAGTCAGAAATCCTCAGAGGTGCTGCAAACACTATTTTAGATATTCCCTTGGACAAATACAAG
Organism: Pseudochirops corinnae; assembly: GCA_028646515.1. Lineage (NCBI taxonomy): Eukaryota > Metazoa > Chordata > Mammalia > Diprotodontia > Pseudocheiridae > Pseudochirops > Pseudochirops corinnae. The sequence continues at coordinate 3,784 of JAQQSV010001780.1, forward strand.
CTTAATAATGCCAAGATGCCCAATAGTAATGGGCAACTCAAGTCAATGCTTTGGAAATTCAGTGTAAGATCTATTCAGGGGGCTGAAGGCTGGCCGAACCAAATAAATCATCTATTTTTTGCAAGTTAAGCCTTGTTTTGGGGGAATTGACTTTCTCTTTGGTGGCCTAAATTAATGATATCTAATCCCAGTGCGAATACATTTGGCATGTTTTTTTCCCCCTGCCTCTGAGGCTACCCATTGATTTATCATAAGATTTAGGTAGAAACTGAAAGTGTAAAATCTCACAAAAAAATCATTCCTTAGGAAAGGGCATTAGAAAGAGTTATTTCACACAAAGCACCATAGAGTAGTTTGTAGTGGTATCTGGTTTCATTTATTCATTCGTTCACAACAACTATTTACTGTCTACTGTGTGTAAGGTGCTACTAGGTGCTGGAAGAGATGTGAAGATAAGCTTCTCAGCAGAGACTGATAAGAAACCATTTATGCTTTTATAGATCTTATAATCTAAGAAGCTCTGGTTTGATTGCCTAGAATTATACAATCATAGAATGTCAGAGCTAGAAGGGATGTTAGAAATCAAGTGCAAATATCTCATTGTATATGCAACAATACAAGCTAGCTAGAGCAAGTAGGTGGTGCCATTATGGATAGTGGGCAGAGCCTGGAGTCAGGAAGACCCATCTTCATGAGTTCAAATCTGCCCTCAGTCTCCTCATCTATAAAATGATCTGGAGAAGGAAATGGCAAACCACTCTAGTATCTTTGCCGAGAAAACCCCAAATGGGTCACAAAGAGTTGGATGATTGAAAAATGACTGGACAACACATGCAACAAACTTGATAGCTCAAAATCTTACTTTCCCCCTTGTACAACATCTCCCATTAAGGCTTTTGGGATGAGCTCTGGTGGTTTTCCCAGGAGTGAGTGCAAAAGACAGAAAAAATGGGGGATGCTTTCAAGGTAAAGGAGGGAGGAAGGATGGGAGAGAGAAAAGAGTCTCTCTTTGTGTCTGAGCCTGTCCATAAGCAGTAAGTAAGAAGCCCAAGCTTCCCACAGGTGCTGTGTGTATTGAAGACACCTCCTACCTTCTTGGAAATGCTCACAACCAGATACCTGTTTCCTGTGACCTAACCACATGAAACAGACAATGCTAGCTATCAGGTATGTTCACAGATACTACCTGGACATTTTTGGTTACTGTTGTTTTTCCAGATGAAAGCGTTAGAATCAGGATTCACTCTAGGGCCAAGTTTATGATACACATTACTAGTGCCCTGATACTAACCTTTGATGTTAAGCCCATGTTTATGCTGCCTCTAGGGTTCAGCAATTTTTGGTGGTAGAAGCAATGAGAGAAAAATGAGAATGGCTAGCAAGTAAAGGCAAGAGAGACTAGGGATCTGGTGGATGGAGGAACAAGCACATGTGTCCAGACAGACTGAGAATCTGGCCCTGTTCACATGGGGCAGGGCTAAGGCAACCATGGCTCAGCTACCTTGTTTGTGACTAATCAGAATAAACAGGATGGCTGATTCTCATGGCATCTTCTGGCCTTGGTATACATGAGGAAACTGAGGCAAGGAATAATATGCTCAAAGTCACCAAATTGGATTTTTAAATTTTATTTTGGTAGTTGGAATCTAGGTCACTAGATCCCTAAGTCAGGGCTCCTCTTACTTCCTCCATACCCTTGGGTCACTTATGAAGGAATCTGGTGGGCAGCTTCCCCTAGCTGGAGGCAGGTTTCTGTCTGATTGTATAGGACTTTGCCTGGAGGGCTTAATACCATCATAACACTCCCCCCTTAAAGGGGGGCTGTAGTTTATAGAATCTATGCACTGAAACTATTGTTACAAGATTATGTCTGAGGGTCTCCCCTTATGGGAAGCTGTAAGCTTATAGAACACACTCATGGAAAAATACTGACAATATTATTTATCAAAGGTTAGTATAGTTTTGTCCCCCCAATTTAGTCTACCACCAGCTTTTTTTCCCTGTTATGCAAATCCCCAAAATGATATTTGACCCTGAGTCTTGATATGCAAATTGTCTTGTTCTAAAGTAGGCCACCTGAAATCAAAGCATAACAAGCCTATTCTTAGAGGGGCACTTGGGAGCCTGCTCTCCAGGGGGATCATACCTTACTGATGACACATTCCCTTCTTCCTGAATGGACCATGCCTCTGCTCCCCAGTAAAGTGTTGTCCTTGCCTGAATTACAGTCTATGTTAGTGTGAATTGCCGAGTTATATATTGGGTCCTTTTTTCTCTTTCCTTCCCTTTCTTCCCTATTGTTTGCAATAAAGCATTGTATTGAACTGATTCCTATTGTTTTATGTATTATTCTCAGCATCCAAACTTACTAAAGAGCTGTTTCCCTCAACTTCTCTGGCTTGTCTCAGACATAAACTAGGTACTTAGACAAGGACTTAACCTATTGACAGATTCCCCTACACTGGAAGAGAATGGCACTGTGAGTCTAGATGTTAAAAGCAAGGATCAATAGGAGAACACTGTGTGCTGCCAGGAGGGACTCCCTTCTGCCAGAGGACTATCATAAAACATAGATAATAATAACAACAAATCCTTTTAGAAGATAACAACAATGATAATGGTGATGAGATAATCAATAACCTTTTTACAAGAGCTTTCCTGGAAACAGTTCTGAGAGGTGGGAGGGGCAAGTGCAGCTATTTCCATTTTCCAGAGGAGAAAACAAGCTTAGAGACATCGAAGGATTACCTATCATTACCCAGTAACAGAGGAAGAAACCTTGGATTTAAATCCCTCAAACCCAGCACCCTTCACGTTTCCCCACTACAGTGTTGCTAACTGTGAAGATGATGATCATTGTGATGATATTGACAATGATGGCAGTGACAATGAATGGACTGGGAGAGATTCTAGCTTGAGATAGTAACAGTAATGATAGTTGGCATATTTACATCACCTTAAGATTTCTTTCATATATATGCATATACATATATACATACATATACACATACATACATATTACACTTGAGCTTCACAATAATGTTGAGAAATAGATGTTTTTATCCCCATTTTACAGATGAGAAAACTGAGGCTCAGCAGATTAAATTCTTTGCCCACATTGCAGAGTTAGTTAAACTTCAGAGGTAGGGTTCATACCCAGCTCTCCCTGAATGCACCGTAGTAAGCAGTCTATGACCCATCCAGGGTGGATTTGGTGCATGTTTAGACTGATTATCATAGATTCAGAGCTGGAAGAGACCCCAGAGATCTTTTAGCCTGCTAATCCTGGTCTGATGTCACCAGTCCCCTGTCCCTAGAAAGGAGTTTGTGACTATCCTGGAAGTTCGAAGCCTAGAGCTTTAAACATTTCCTGAAACATAAACTTTGCCCTACCCTTCACCAAAGGACACATATGAAGGATTTCAGGGGTCCACTGAAAGCAGCTTTGAATTGAGTCACATTTTAAGAAAGGACACAAGCTTGCCTCTGATTCATGAACTGCTCCCATTTCTGATGGTGTGCAGAGGTTTCTTAGAAACAGGATTGATGAGGTTCTTCTGACAAGCTAGGAAGAGAATAAATCATGTTCCTGGGATATAGTTTCAAGAGAAGAAGGATCTAATGCCCCCAAATTGATGCTGTGAAAGTGAAACTTAAATCATGTAAATTGGAATCTTCGGTTCAGTTGCTCCGGGGCTACGGTGCATGGTGGATTTGGCTGGAGACTCACAAATCTTGCACAACGTTACCATAGCATCCACGTCACCATTAGGCTCAATTTTGCCCCAAGACAATGAAGCAGAATACCACGGCTTTCATTTGCAGTGGCATGATGGGAAATGTTAAAGAGGCTCAGACTGAATGCTATCACAGATAGAAGATTTAGAAAGGAAAAAGGCCTCGGGCTGAGGTAGCACTGAGAATGGAAATATTTGGAAAACTCAATGAAAAGAGAGGACTGAGACAGCAGAAAAGGAGGGATCCCCTTGCTGGAATAGCCATGTTTACCTTTGGGAAGGCTTTACCATAAAATGTAAGAGATGGAGGAGACTTTAGGGATAATCTACCATTTATGTGACCTGAAGCAAGTCACTTAAATAACTTGGGCCTCAGTTTCCTCACATGTAAAATAAGTAGATTGGACTAGATGGCCTCTGAAGTATTTTCCAACTCTAAATATATGAATATATATGAAAAATATATGTAAAACACATGAGAGTGAGTGTATACGTGTGTGTGTGAGATAGAGAGAGAAAAAAAAGAAGAAAGAGAGAGAGGAGAAAAATAGAGAGGAAAGAGGGGAAGGGAGAAGGAGAGAGGGAGAGGGATGGAGGAGAGAGAGGGAGAGGGAGACAGAGAGAGAGGAAGTAGGAAAAGAGGAAAGAGAGAGAAAGAGGAAGAGAGGGAGAGAGAGAGAGAGAGAGAGAAAGAAAGAAATAGAAATAGGAGAGGGAGGGAGAGGGGTATGTGTAGGATATTGGAGAGACAGAGTGTTCTATGGTCTATGACTAGCATTCTTTATGTACATATTGGTCTTTGTTATATATAGTATGCTACTCATAGTGTTCTATCAATATTTTACTATATAGTATACTGGATTCTTGATTATAGAATCATAGATGCAGAGCCAGAAGGGACCTGAGAGGATATTTAATCTATCGCCTCAATATACATACGAGGGAATTGGGGCCCCAGGAAATAGTAATTTGCCCAAGGTCACACAGTTAGTAAGAGTGAGCAGTGGGATTTGTACCTAATCCCTCTGACTCTGGGGTCAGCACTCTTCCCTTTCCATTATACTGTCTCAGACTTTCTTCTTTTCTTACAGAGTGGGTCAGATCACATGAGCCCTCCCAGTGAGGGTGTAGGAAGCCAGTCTCTCAGCGTATCAGTCATAGAATGTTTGGGCTAGAAGGGATCACTTAATCCAAATTTCATTTTACAAATGAGGAACATGAGACCCATAGAGACTGGACCAAGGTGTAATAGGCTAGTTAGTGGCAAAGGTGGCAGCAGAACCTGTGTTTTCTGATCCCTAATAGGAATTCTGGCTACAGGAACCAAGGCAGATAACAAGTGTTTGTACACACAATTACTTGAACTCATTGCCCCAGAGCCTACTTCAGCAAGAACCAAGGATTAGAATGAAACCATTACAAGGCAGCCTAATGAAATTTTCTTAAAATTTTGGCTCTTTTTTGGGGAAAGGAAGGGTATAAGCATTTATATAGGACCTACTATGTGCCATGAACTGTGCTTTTAATAAATATTATCTCATTTGATTTTCACAAGTCTTTGAGGTATGTGCCACTGTTATCTCCATTTTACAGTTGAAGAAAATAGAGGTTAAATGATTTGCCAAGAGTCACACAGCTAGTAAGTATCTGAGGCTAGATTTGAACACAGGTCTTCTCGACTCTAAGAGGAATACTCCAGCCACTGCCCTACCAGCTGCCCTTTAGAATGAACTAATTTCAAAGTTAAAGTTATTCCATGTATAACCCACATCAGATTGTTTACTGTCTCAGGAAAAAGGAGGAGGAGAGGAAGGGAAGGATGGAATTGGGAACTCAAAACTTTAAAAATTGTTTTTCTATGTTATTGGGGAAAATAAAATGTTATTAAAAAATTAAAGTCGCTCAAAGAGTGAACAGATAAGGATCTGCCAAAAAGGATAGAGGGTAGAAAATGCGAAAACGAGAGATCCCTTCATCATGAAGGTGATCTGTTAATGCAATTTTATCAAATATATGCAATGAGATAATACATGTAAAATGATTTGTGAACTCCAAAGAGTTATATCAATGTTATTCTCCTGCCAGTATTGTAGCTTTAGTAACTGATGGCATTCCTTGTATTCATATACTGCTCTTCCCCACCCCCTCACCCTGTCCCCCTTAATATTGGGCTATCTGATGACAAAGTTAGACTAAATGTCTTGTCAAAGATCCTTCTGTCTCTGATATTCCATGAGTCTAAATCAAGAGGTGGATGCTTTTTCTTGCTTATGTGCTGGATTTTCTATTCATTTGCTCTATAGATGCAATATCTGTATATTTAATAAAGAGCAATATCTAAATAATGAAATTTTCTCCTTAAGAATTTAGATCAGAATGCAAACCTTGAGGGGAGGGGGCCTAGTGGTATTTATTTCTATTTTTTTCAAAAAAATCTAGGTTGTAAAATGCAATATTTAGTTTGCTTTACCTGCAAATGGAAAATTATGTTTTCTTGGATAATTGACGTCTGTCCTCAGATAGTTAAAATGATTACATTTGAGGCTTTAGGATCCATGTCATTCCCTAATGAGAATTTGCCAGATGACAAGAAAAAACCAAGTGACTCTCAAAATTCCTTTGGGGTTGGATATTGTGTGATCTTTAATCAAGGAACAGTGCTTTCTAAGTCTTTTATTGCTCAGTTAGGCCTCTCACCTGTAAATTGGGTTCTCAAAGAAAAGTAAGAACAAATAAGGAATTACAGCCAAGGCTAGAGTTGTAGAGGGCAGGAAACATTAAAATGAAATAACATTGTGTCATGGAAGGATGTGTTAATGAAATATAAATGAATGGATTTGTGTTTACTCAAATGCTCCTTTACAGAGTTATTGGAAGTGACTAGACTAGGTATGTGCCAATAGCAAATATCATATCCTCTGTACATATATAAAGAATTTAGGGTTGGCTTTTATTAAAAAATCATTAACAAACGAAATTTAAAACATAGTTTAATTATAAATGATAGTGATACCTCAATTACTTATTATTATAAGACTTTGAGATGTTCCAAACGATCATCTGTCTCTACTCTCCATCATCACTTCTAACCAGTGGTGGTGGTAGGGGGCTTGTCTTTTGTGGCTAACATAATGGAGGGCAATTAGATCCTTCTCCCAAATGTCCCTTGCTTTACTTCAGTTTCCTCAACTGTAAGATGGTGACAATGATAGCACCTACCTCCCAGGGTTATTGTGAGGATCAAAGGAAATGTTTGTAATGGAGTTTACTACAGTGCCTGATACACGGAGGTGTTGTATACTTATTCATGTTCTGCTTACTCCTTCTTCCTTTCCACCTGACTCTCCCCCCTCCCCCCCCACTTTGCCTTGGGTACCATATTTTACATTCTTCTGGTCTACATTAGCGTCCGAGCTGTTATAAGAAGACAATCTCTTCTCATGACGTTCTACAGCTCCTATAGATCATATCTGGAGTGCAATTTAAATTTTTTAAAAGCAATCTTAGGATTTTTCCTGTTGTTTCTTTTAACAGATCAATACCCTACATAAATAGCAATCTCTATTAATACCTTATGGAATGGTATGGCTGAATTCATCTTTCTTGTATATTCTAGACATATGAGGGAGCAGGATTCTACAGAGACTTGTACTTTACAGCGTTATAGGAAAAAGAGTGGCAGCTAGGCTAGAAAGAATTCTCTGAAATTTGTCCCAAGAAGTGGAAAGGGTTTTAGGGGGGGATGGATGAACTCCCTATCCTTAAAAATGCAGTGACCTGACCCAGATGCCCTCTGCCAGCTCTGTGCCACAATCACCTAGCAGAAGTCACTTCATGGAACACAAATTCATTAAATCCAAAAAGTGAAAAAGTTCTCAGATGAGATTAGTTGAACATTTAAAAAAGAAATTATTTTTTTAATAAGAGTACAGCCTTGACAGCTAACCTAGAAGTCTATACACAGACAGATGTTCAGCAATTTCCCAAGGCACTTGGTTCAATCAGCACCATCTCCATGGGCCATATGGGGAGTAGGGACTTCTTTGCCAGGACTGAGGATGAGAGCTCACCCTGGGAGAAATTCTGTATCCTGACATGCCCAGAGCTCCATTTCACCAGAAGAGGTTTGAAATCATGTCAAGTACTTACCTTCACACTTCAGCAAGAAGTAGTCCATGTTGTGACTGAAGGACGCACTGAAGTAAGTACAATTCTCAATCAATTCACAGGAGAGGCACTGCCTATTGTAGGTGCCTTCAGTGTCAGCACTAATAAAACAAAGACAGAGACAGAGTGTGAACAAAAGCTGGGTAATCTAACAGAATGTAAATCTTCAATAAAGCCCCATGTTTTATAGGGAAAAAGGCCAAACCACTTAGCCATCCAAGGTCTCTCATAGTTTGGCTCCAAAATATCTTTTCAAATATCTCTCCCACTAGTCCTGAAGAGATAATTTCTCCAACCAGACTGGACTATTTCTTTCAGGATCTCTCTCCTTCCCTCCCTCTTTCCTTCCCTCCCTCCTTCCTTCCTTCTTTCCTTCCTTCCTTTCTTCTTTCCTTCCTTCCTTCCTTCCTTCCTTCCTTCTTTCACTTCCTTCCTCAAACAAATTTTGTATCTGCAAAGTATAAATCACTACATTGGGGAATGAGAAACATGAAGATGAATGAGATGAGGTCCCTGCTTTCAAGAAGCTTACAATTGATTCGGCCTCCATATTCTTTGCTTTCCTGTTTCCCTTTGCTATTGTTTACAGCATTACTGGGGGCAAATGTGCTAAACCTGGAAGATGTACCTCTCTCCCTGTTACTTCCATTGAAATCTTCACTGTTGAAAGTCAAGTCCAGATATTACCTTTTTCATATAGTCTTCCTGAATTCCTCAAGTCACAAGTGATCTCTTAATACTATCTCATAAATGTTTTAAGCAACTTCATACTTTTAATTTCCAACAATGTCTTCTGTGTATATCTGCAGCACTGCAGTCATTATTGATCAAAATTATAGAAATATACTGAGGAAGAACAATCAGCAAAATGCTATAGGTGGAGGCAAGGTACCGATCATGCAGCTTTACCAAAAGGCTGAAGAGGATTAGTCTGGGCACTGTACTGTACTCATGTAATATCAGGAGGCAAAAATTAAGTTCCTTTGCACGTTGAATGGATCCTCTGTGGAGGATTTATGGGAAGGCAGAGACAAGAGTCACACAAGAGGGGGAGGCATGGATGGGCTATGATTTATACCAGCAGTTCTCAAATTTTTGGTCTTAGGACCTCTTTAGAATCTTAAATTTATTGATGATCCCCAAACACTTTTGTTTATGTGGACCATATCTATCAATATTTACCATATTAGAAATTAAAATGGATAAATTTAGAATATCTATGGCCATTTAAAACAATAGTAATAAGCCTACTGCATGTTAATATAAACATATTTCTCTGAAAAGTAATTATATTTTCTAAACCAAGAACATTTAGTGAGCAGAGTAGTCTTGTTTTATGTATTTTTTGCAAATTTCTTTAATATATGGTTTAACAGAAAACAGATGAATTCTTATGTTTACTTTTGCATTCAATCTGTTGAGATACGTTGTTTTCATTGAAGCATAAGAAGGAAATATGGTATCACAAACATATGCAGTTGGAAAAGGGAGGAATATTTTAGTAGGTTAAAAAAAGTCTTAGTATTATTATGAAAATAATTTTGATATCAAGAACCCTCTGAAAGGGTCTCAGAGAACTCCACAGGTCTGCAGACTACCCTTTGACAACTCCTGATCTATACCATTGGAAGGAAATTTCAACCTGATGAGATGCCACACTCAGTGAAGGATTTCCCATCCCACCAGCTTGTGCCCACCTGAGGCCTACATTTATGTTTTGGATTTATAGATTGTTCCGAGATGGGCTGACTCCCATCTGGAACCATGCCTTAAAATTATCTTTGTATCTTTCCCACTGTCTAGCATTGTTGTTTGCATATGGTAGGTGCTTAGCAAATGGCTATTAGATGAGTATATTCAATGACCTGAAAGTGACCTCTCTGATCTCTTATTAGGGTACAACATTTGCCTAATAAGGAATGATGTGTTGTTGCTGGGTGCTGTAAACTTCCTTTGAAATTGCTATTAGAAAAATATGGACAGTCAGTGTCTGGGTCTATTATTTCAGCTACACTTGTTAACTAGGAAACATAGTAGGGATGGCAACCTTAATCTTGAACCCTGGAACATGAAGTGCAAGCTCCAAAGATTAACCCCACTTCTCAGCCAAAACTTCTAGTAGTAAAGAATGGGAATTGATCACAAAAGTTAAAGCTGGGAAGCAACCTTAATGACCACGTTGTCAAAGCAACTCATTTTACATACAAAGAACTTGCAAAAATAAGGCGTTAGATGGGACTATCGCTAAAGTCCCTTTCAGGTTATACTGGACAAGCCTATAAGAATTAAGTGGTTCACCCAAGGTCATAAAAAAAAATAATCACCAGAGCAACTACAAATCACATCTCCTGGGTCTAAGTCTGATGTTCTTTCCATCACACTCCTAATGTATCACTAATCAATATCTGAATGAGACTAAAATCACCAAGTCAGAATTTTACTATAACTTAATAGAGTAGATAGCTAGAAGACATTTGATTATTAAGAAAATAGGGAAAATTAAAAAAAATCTACTTGTTGAAAGAGGGAAAAGCAATGTATCTTGGGAATCACTAACTCTGATTTTAAGTGGTAGAACTGGTAGAATCCTCTTTTTCCTATCTCTCTCATAAGTACAATATGTGTTGTATGGGCCAGTGACCACATGGGATGGAATGGGACAGTTTTGTAGGGACCTAAATACCTCTCAGCTCAAGGTGATCCATATGTGTATATAAGGCAAGAAAGTACAAAATCATACCTGTACAGGTGTCTTCTTCTGGGTTCATCCTCTGTGCTGAGAAAATAACTGCAGAGACAAAACAAAGTTAACACAATCAGACCACAGACTTGGAGTTGGAAGGAACCTTAGATCTCTAATGCAATGCCCTCATTTTACAGATGAAGGGCCTGTGGCACAGAGAAGTGAATGACACCCAGTATCATGTAGGTAGTCAGCACAAGAACCAGTATTCCAGTTGAAGTCCTTTTACTTGATATAGGGAGCAGCTGATGTCAAATCTAGCATCCCTTCCAATGTACCATGATTTGGACATCCCGAGTTAGAATGCTCATAAGACATTCAGGAGATGATGTCTAGTAAGCAGTTAGTAATTCAAGATGAGTTCAGGGGATAGATATCAAATCCAAGGAATTTTCTACAACATTATATTACCAACTTCAGAAATTCTTCAAGCATCTCTCTCAGGACTTGAAATATAAAATCTTGTCTTTCAGACAGATAATGTGCTAGAGCTAGGAGACAGAGTTGCTATAGTCCTGGATTTAGCATCAGGAATTCAGGGTCTCCTATTCTACCTTTTCTATGTACTAGCTGTGTGATGTGGGGTGAGTCCAATGATTCAGGCAAAAAAATGAATAGGGTTGAATCATACGATTGCTCTTGAAGGTCCACTTAGTTCTAAAGCTTTATGCTCTTGTCTCTGACTCTATACAAACTTCTGAAGATGCACTAAGGTTCCACCTTCTTTACCTTTCCTCCAGCTGATAGCATTCTGTCCCTGAGCTGTAGGTTTCCAGAGCTTTCATGTTCTACTCTTCCTCCATTAAAAGAGTCTTATTTTAATCCTTCACACCTTAGTGTGTATATCACCCCTTCCAGTGTTAATAATACCAAGACTCTATGAGTCACTGTGTCCCCTACTGTAAGTTTCCATATGTGTCAAGACTTGTTTCTGTGGCATGAAAACCAATTTAAGGGATTTGACTAAGTGGCTGGAGGTGGGGAATGCTGGAAATGGAGGAAAATACTTGGAAGAGAGTTAAGGGATTGTAGATTTCAAGCTGAAAGAAATATCAGAAGCTATGCAGTCTCACCCCCTCATCTTCCATGAGGAAGTTGAGGTCCAAAGAGCCTGTCCAAAGCCACATAGGTGGGCCCAAGGTTCCTGACAACCAAGTCATCATTCTTTCCAACATACTGTGATTTGGACGTAATGAGTTTGAGATGCCTATGGGTTATCTGAAAGGTGATGTCTCTTAGGCAATTGGTGATGCAGGGCTGGAGTTCAGAGCTCAATATCTACCACTGGTAGTTATCTTTGTAGAAATGACATTTGAGTCCATGAGAACTGATGAGTTAATAAGGAAGAGGGTTAAGAGAGAAAGAGAAGAAACAGAGTCCTGGGGCCAGGATCCTTCAGGGGTAAATGAAATTCACCAGTAATTAAAAAAACCTCATTTTATTTTCTAGTTTCAATCTCCTCTTCTTCCACAGCCATCTGGCTCTTAATTGAACCAGCACTAAAACAGCCAAACTTACTGTTTGTATTTTATCTCTTTTTCTTTCTCCTGGCCTACTCTGATAGAGGGGGCAATAAACAGAGAAATAATAATACTAATGACCCTTAATCCAGGATTCAATGCAGTTTAAAGGAGGGGTATCTTGGGCCACTTGGGTCATAAAATACACATATCTCATTGTTTCATTTTGGGAGGGTGGGTTGGGAGGATGTTGGAGGGGGTGGGGATGGTGCTAAATACTGTCTTGCAGGACTAAGAGGAATCATGGAATTTTCTTTGGTAGTCCTGGATTGATTTACGAATGGTCTTGAATGAATTTAGGTTACTTTTTAAAAGTAACTTCCTGTCTTAAAATTTTATGATTCTGTATATTTATTCAAGTGAACTAGATGAAATTTAGTTCAATTTAAGAAACATTTATTAAGCAATCACTTTGGACAAGGCACTGCAGTAGGCATGAGTAGTACAAAGACAAAAATGTCATAGTTCATGCTCAGTCTCCCTGGGGGAGGTTATAAGATAAGCGACTCTTTTTTACCCCCAAAATTGGAGATCATAGTCCATAGACTTCGCAAACTATATTAGCTCTTCTTGTAGCTAGTAGATATAGGGAAAAGTCAGAGTTTGGTGCAAATATGAATAGGCTAGTACCTCCTCCAAATCCAGACTGCTGGCTCCTTGCCATCCCAGTTCCTTTGACTTCATTTAGTAAACCTAAGCATGAAGCCTCAGAAAGATATGGCCCTGCCTTCATGGAGCACCCTCAAGGGACAGGGATGTACTGAAAAGGGCACTGGGCTGAGAGAATCTGAGAGCCTAGAGTCTAGGCCTATCTCTGTCCCTTACTAGCTATGTGACCTTAGGTAACTCACTTTACCATTCTGAGCCCTAACGAGAGTTGGCAGGGGAAATATTTTGTAAACTGTCAAAAGTGCCTAACAATAATTACTATTGGGTTGACTGGTGATCCCAAGTAGTCTCTCTGTAGATGGGGCTACAAGCAAGTCAAGGAGACTTGGGAATGGGACATGTAAGTTCTAGTTCAGGTTCAGTCCCCCAGTATCCCTGTGCTTTGGCATTTGGCTGGTCCTCACCACTGTTTCTCAGGTTTCTTGCCTTGCTTCTACACTTAGTTCAAAGCCCATGCTGGACAGGGAACTTTGCTAGAATCCCAAGGTAATATATTTTTCTTTTAGATAATCTTCCACCAACTCTATTCATCTTGTTGGGGGCAGGGTGTATGTATGTATGTGCATATGTGTGTATTTAACAAAACAGAACACAGTGATAACCATATTTTGATATAACTGGTTTTCTTTGAAATCCTATTTTATTTTGTGCATTTGAAATCATTCTTCTGAGGAGGGTTCCAGGGGCTTCACTAAACTGTCAGAGGGGTCTAGGATACACAAAAAAGTCAAAGAACCTCTGATTTACAGTATTTTGTTCAGTTTGGGGTGTTATACTCAGTCACTTAGGTAGAGTGGTGGATAGTGTTGGACCTAGAATCAGAAAGTTCTGAGTTCAAATACTCCTAACGTGCTGTGTGACTGGGGACAAATTTCTATCTTCCTCAGTTTCCTCATTTGTAAAATGGGGATAATAATAGCACCTATTTCACAAGGTTGTTATAAGGATCAAATGGGATAAGCTCTACAAACATGCAAACTATCACTAATTACAAGCACGTAACACAGGCAATGAAGAATTAGAGTGTTTAAAAGACGGCAACCAGGAGGACAAAAAGCCTTGAAGCAACAGTGCCAGAGAAACAACAAAGAGCACCAACCGGGCTGGAGAAAGGAAGAAGAGGAGTGATGACTTCTCTCTTTGAGTATTTGGAGGGTCCCCATGAGAAAGAGGGCTCTGGAGGGAAGAGCCAAGACCACTTGTCTGAAGTCAAAGGGGCCAGATTTTGGTTCAACATAAGAAAGAACCAGGATTAGAACTATCTTGAAAATGGCAGGGGCTGTCTTTGGGAGGCAGGGAGCAAGCATCTGGGCAGTGCCAATGTTCAACCAGAGGCCGTACGGCCACCTGTTTCAGAGAAGTTGAATGAGATGATCTGTAGTAATCTATCTTCCTCAGTGCTAGGGTTATGGGATTATAAATGCATTGGGTCTTCTTATACATATTGAATGATGACTGAGAGTGATGTGGAATCCCTCAAGAAAGATCAAGTTGAAGGTACAATCATTCAGCAGGGCTTCCTGGGGTCCCCCTTTGTAGGTAGTAAGGACCCTGGCAAATGATAATAAGGGTGGGAGGCTTTTACAAATGCATGGGACTTGTTTCAGAAGGGCTGCCCAAGGTAATCACTAGCTTTCTATAAGCTAATTGTTGCAGGAAAGTGGAAATGTTTAATTATATGTTTTATTTAATTTATCTTTTAGGGGAGATGTACAACTATTATTATCTTGATTTGAACTAAATTGGACTAGGTGGGAGAAGTGGCAATCATCTCAGGTCTGGACATCTTCCAGGTAGCATAAGGTAAGGAAAGCTGAAATTTGCTCACTGGAAATTACCTCATCAGTGGTAAATGAACTTTTCTCTGTGCCCCTAAACTGGCTCCCAGCAAGGTTATTTGATGCTAGGCTTATAAGGAATACATAAAAAAAAAAAAGGCACATAGTTTAAATTCTATTTCAGACACAGGCTGTATGACCCTGGGCAAGTTATTTAACTTTTCTTAACCTCAGTTTTCTAATCTGTGAAATGGGAAGAATAATAACAGCATCCATCTCCCAAAGTTGTTATCAGGATCAAACTACATCAGCACGCACTTTGCAAACCTTAAAAGAACCATATCAATGATGGCTATTATTATTATTCAAATTCCATGTGGCCATATATCAGTTTCTTTTCCTTCTTTTCCTTAGGCAAGAGATGAAAAGGTTCATAGAGGCGGCTGCCACCTCAATCAAGGTGGTAGATGACCAGCTAGTTCATTCTCAGGATATCCCTACTGATAGGAGGAAGTTGTATTGTTGACACTGCCATACTTATGGTGGCCTGGCTCCCTATACCAGAGTTGCAAAGCATTCTGTGTTGGAAGGAGGTCAAGTAAGAGAGACAGGTGTGAACTCTGTGGCAGAACAGTAGGTGTGGTATGTAGGGGGCGGCTCTCCCTGTGAGTCTCATTTGTATGGTGGGTGTAAAAGGACCAGGCTGTACTTGGAGTTGCTCAAAGTCATGGGTTCCCAGGATACTGAAGAGCTGAATAATGATTTTTCTTTGTTACAGGGTCAGCAAGGGCTCTGATCTTGAAAGCCCCTCCTGAGTCCCTCCATATTTGTTAGAGTTAAGAAGAGATCTTTAAACTGAAGAAAGGAGGGGAAAAAACCAAAACACAACTGCCTATGTTCATTCACTAAGTCATGGGGAGTAGCAGAAATGACAAAGCAGGGATACTAACAATGGAGAATAATTCACGGGAGACAACATTCAAGGAGAGGGGGCAGTAATAACTTTCAGTCTCAAATATCCATACACAGATGCAGTGTGTAGGAGCCAAAAACAAAGAGAACTAGAGGTCTTCATGCAGGGAGAAAAATCCTACTTTGCACATATTATAGAATCACAGAATTTTGAGACTTGGGAGGGACCTCAGCAGCCACTTAATCCAACTCATATCTGAAAGGACTCTACACTACAACACAACCAACCAGTGTATCACTGAGATTTAGTGGGATGTAATGCATAACTGGAAAACAGAGACAGAAGGGTATATCTTATTCTAAAGGAATAAATTTGATAAAAGGGGTAGGGGGTAGAGTTGTATATAAAAAAAGATATAGGGGCAGCTAGCTGGCACAGTGAATAGAGCACTGGTCCTGGAGTCAGGAAGACCTGACTTCAAATCTGGCCTCTGACACTCAATACATTTACTAGCTGTGTGACCTTGGGCAAGTCACTTAACCCCAATTGCCTTACCTTCTCCCTCCCCGCCCCCAAAAAAGGATATGCACTGCTTTGAAAAAATTAATATGCTAGAAATGGGAAATAAGAAAATATGAGTTAGATTCACTGAAGAGAGAAATAGGTGTTAAAGATATACTACATAACACCTGGACAGAAGGAAGAGATGAATCATGAGATTCAGAAGCAAATCATGAGACTGGCATAAAGCTATTACACAGCAGTGATATGAGGCTTTATCTAAGTCCTTAACTTTCTAATCACTGGCCCTGCCATGTGGGATGTGTGACATTCAGATAAAGGACAGGTAGGATGGTTCAGTCTAAAATTTTAGATGAGAGGTTGGTTCAAGAGGGATGGCATGCTGTCAAAAATGAAATTCTGTTACTACAGATGATGCTAGTGGAGAAGAAAGAGTGCCTTTCTAAGGAGACTGATGTGCCTACCCAGGAAACCACAAACTTAGGTTTAAAAAAGACATAGACAGAAGATGAAAGCATGGTCAGGTAACAGGATCAATAACAAAGAATGGCACAGACATTTAAGAATGATGTCTGGATTCCTGATAAGCTATGGCTCACGATGAATGCTAAGGACAATACTACTGTTTAAGATACCCTGGGGACAAGAGGAGAAGATAGAAGGGAAATAACTATTGCTCAGAGTGGTTGGGTCAGTGATAACAGATGACAATATCCTGGGAGTTGGTGGATGTTACATGTCCTCACTCTTGATAGGAATGAAGCCATTTTAGAATAAGGCTTGATTGCAGGGAAGGCAGTCAGATTCAACCTCTATCCTTTAGATTTCCTTCTACTCCAGTTCTTGTGCAAGGCTACCCACAAGAAGGAGGCTGTTCCATCTCAGAGAGCAAGGCCAATGCCAGACTAGTATAATAAGGAGCTCCCAGCTTCCTTTCTTGAACACAATAAATTAGTCCCAAAGCCAGGAGCAAATTGTTTGTGAACCCCAAATGAATATTTTTTATATAACATAAATATGGGAAATGGGTAGTATTAAAAATTTTGCTTGCCCTTCTCTATAGACTAACTTCCCTGTGCCATGGCTCATAAAGACGGACGAAATAAAACTTTTCACTGACTTGCCCCTGAAATTGTGGCACAGTGGATAAAATATTGGACCTGAAGTCAGGAAAATCTGAGTTTATATCTAGCCTCAGACACTGATGAGGTGCGTGATCCTGAGAAAGTCACATACCCTCTGTTTGCCTCAGTTTCCTCACCTGTTAAGTGAGGATAATAAGAGCACCTAACTTGAAGGGGTGTTATGATCAAATGAAATAACAATTGTAAAGTGCTTAGCACAGTGCCTAGCATGTAGTAAGTAAGTATTAACCAGAGGGAAGGAAGGGCCACTCAAATCTCACTCTGCTTCTGTTTTATCTACCAAGGAAAATGATCTTTGGACTAAATAGAGAAATGAATAATTAATATGGAAATTAAATTTCAGAATAAGAGAGATGATGATAAGAAAATACACAGCATCCAACTGCCTTAAATGAAGCTCATGTAAGCAGCCTTGGGTGAGCTGTTACCCAGGGTTCTGAAAGTATTTACTGATGTGACTGCTCAATGGTGATCTTTTGAGAAGATCTATGATGTTCTGAAAACCAAAGAGAAATGAAAAGGTACCGTTGGGCTAACAAAATGCAAAAGCGATCCTGATTTCCAAAAAAGGCAAAAAGGCAGGTTCTTTCATCAAACGGGCCAATGAATTTGCCTTTGACAAAGGGCAAAATTCTAGAACCCAATTGTTAAAGGAAGCAGTGGCTGTGACGAAATAGCAACAGCAGATCAAAAACAAATCCTGCCAGACTAAATGAGTTTTTTGGTTTTGATTTTTGGCTTTTTTTTTGATAAGGTTGCTAGATTGGGAGATGAAGGCAATGTTGCACAGATAATAAATCTCGCTTCCAGCAAGTCACTTAACAATGTCTCTCGTACATCTTGCAGATCAGACAGAGAGATGTTGGTTGGATAAGTTAAAAAGGGTTCAAAACTGGTTCAGTGACCAAGACCTACAGAGTCATGATTAATGGATTAATGCCTCCTCACATGGGTGTTGGGAGGAATGTGCCAGGGATATTTCCTTGGCCTTGTCTTGGTTAACATATATATCAATAGTTTGGATTAAGGCACAAATGGCAGGCTTACAAAATTTGTGGATGACACAAAGCTAAAGAATAATTAAATATTGGATGTCACAGTAAGGTTTTAAAAATATCTCAACAGGGTGGAATGTGGGGCCAAAGTTAATAAAATGAAATTTACTAGGAACACATATAAAAATCTTAAATATGGATTCAAGTTAGCTTCGCAAGTAGAAGACTGGAAAGGCGAGGGCTATAAAGTAGTCCATCTGAAAATACGTTTCTAAGTGGAGAATCAGTAGGCTACAAAGTCATTCAGAATTAATTATTATAAGATAGCTCAAAAAAGTTAATACCATCTTAGGCTAAATGAAGAAAGGGACAGGAAAGTGTCTAGAAGGAGGGAGGTGACAATATTGCTGCGCTCTGTCCTGGTCAGATCACAGCTAGAGTACTGAGTGTAGTTAGGAAGGACACATCTACTGGACAAATCAGGGCTAAGCCACCGGAGGGCAACCAGGATGATGAGTCTACAGGGAATGGTTTCACAGGGAGGTTCAATTGAAAGAACTGGGGATCATAGGAAAACAGATCATGGATTTTAGAGTTATAAGGGGTGGCGGCAATCTCAGAAGTCATCAAGTTCAATCCCTTCATTGCACAGCTAAGTAAATTTCTGAGGTTCAGAGAATTTGAGGGATTTACCAAAGACTGTACAGCAAATAACTGACTTAAGATTTGAATCCAGATTCAATTCTAAATTTAGAGCTCTTTCCTGTATTGTACCCTGACTGAGATGATTTAAACTCTTTTAAATAGGAAGGAATGGGTAGGTCCCTAAACCTGATACTGCCCAGAAGGGGAAGGACCTGGTAGTGTAGCTCAGTGGTGACTGAGCCTTTGAAGGGAACATGAAAGTACTAGTGGGAAGGGGCACATGAAGAAGAAGATTGGGGCAGGGATCAAAGCCAAACTTCACTCATTATATTCTGGCTCAGAGGCAGCCTTGGAAGTTTGAAATGCCCAGGTTTCAGAAAATTCTTTGTTCAATCTGCAACATTTTGAATGGAGAAAATGGTTATGTGTGACCATGGCTTTGAGCAACTACATAAAGCCTCTGAGACTCTCAAACCTGTACCTCAAAGATTTGTCATAACAACAATCAGCCATTAGCCTCTCTGTTAGAAGACACCTCTCTGACCTTCCTTAGTCAAGGTACAATTTTGTGATTTTAAATGATGGTACTTGCAGTATCACTATGGGAACTAGAATGCCATTTCTAGAGAAGCATGAAGGGACCACGGAGAGATAGGTCAATGACCATCTAAATGTGTTTGTTCTCACAGACTACAGTTATTGCTACCACATTGTAGGGTTTAAGGGCTTGGCACCCCTGCAATCTGGAAAATCCATAAAATTTTTTGACCCTCCCTTTGTACTAAAGAAGAAGTCTGAATTTTTTCTTTTTCTTTTATGGGGTGTTTACATTGTTTTATTGTAAAATTTGAGTTAAGTATTTGGTCATAGGCTCTGTGCTATCTGCTGGCCTTCACGTGTCATCTGCAGCTTTTACAAAACTACCCCCATGTTATGCTGACCTGCAATATATCGAAACGGCAATGGCAAAAGTCATGTTGTGGAAGGGATAACTGTACATTTTCCTTGAAGGATACAAATGTGCCAGTTTCACCTAGAGTGGGTACAAAATGTCTTTATGGGTAGTCAGATACCTGGGGACAGCTTGTAACGATACTAGGATTTGAAGATCTTCCACGCCCCTTGAGCTTGCTGATGTAGCAGGAAGGGGTGGAGCAAGAGAACGC
>JAQQSV010001780.1:23883-47467 GCA_028646515.1 Pseudochirops corinnae
GCCATTGCCGTTTCGATATATTGCAGGTCAGCATAACATGGGGGTAGTTTTGTAAAAGCTGCAGATGACACGTGAAGGCCAGCAGATAGCACAGAGCCTATGACCAAATACTTAACTCAAATTTTACAATAAAACAATGTAAACACCCCATAAAAGAAAAAGAAAAAATTCAGACTTCTTCTTTAGTACAAAGGGAGGGTCAAAAAATTTTATGGATTTTCCAGATTGCAGGGGTGCCAAGCCCTTAAACCCTACAATGTGGTAGCAATAACTGTAGTCTGTGAGAACAAACACATTTAGATGGTCATTGACCTATCTCTCCGTGGTCCCTTCATGCTTCTCTAGAAATGGCATTCTAGTTCCCATAGTGATACTGCAAGTACCATCATTTAAAATCACAAAATTGTACCTTGACTAAGGAAGGTCAGAGAGGTGTCTTCTAACAGAGAGGCTAATGGCTGATTGTTGTTATGACAAATCTTTGAGGTACAGGTTTGAGAGTCTCAGAGGCTTTATGTAGTTGCTCAAAGCCATGGTCACACATAACCATTTTCTCCATTCAAAATGTTGCAGATTGAACAAAGAATTTTCTGAAACCTGGGCATTTCAAACTTCCAAGGCTGCCTCTGAGCCAGAATATAATGAGTGAAGTTTGGCTTTGATCCCTGCCCCAATCTTCTTCTTCATGTGCCCCTTCCCACTAGTACTTTCATGTTCCCTTCAAAGGCTCAGTCACCACTGAGCTACACTACCAGGTCCTTCCCCTTCTGGGCAGTATCAGGTTTAGGGACCTACCCATTCCTTCCTATTTAAAAGAGTTTAAATCATCTCAGTCAGGGTACAATACAGGAAAGAGCTCTAAATTTAGAATTGAATCTGGATTCAAATCTTAAGTCAGTTATTTGCTGTACAGTCTTTGGTAAATCCCTCAAATTCTCTGAACCTCAGAAATTTACTTAGCTGTGCAATGAAGGGATTGAACTTGATGACTTCTGAGATTGCCGCCACCCCTTATAACTCTAAAATCCATGATCTGTTTTCCTATGATCCCCAGTTCTTTCAATTGAACCTCCCTGTGAAACCATTCCCTGTAGACTCATCATCCTGGTTGCCCTCCGGTGGCTTAGCCCTGATTTGTCCAGTAGATGTGTCCTTCCTAACTACACTCAGTACTCTAGCTGTGATCTGACCAGGACAGAGCGCAGCAATATTGTCACCTCCCTCCTTCTAGACACTTTCCTGTCCCTTTCTTCATTTAGCCTAAGATGGTATTAACTTTTTTGAGCTATCTTATAATAATTAATTCTGAATGACTTTGTAGCCTACTGATTCTCCACTTAGAAACGTATTTTCAGATGGACTACTTTATAGCCCTCGCCTTTCCAGTCTTCTACTTGCGAAGCTAACTTGAATCCATATTTAAGATTTTTATATGTGTTCCTAGTAAATTTCATTTTATTAACTTTGGCCCCACATTCCACCCTGTTGAGATATTTTTAAAACCTTACTGTGACATCCAATATTTAATTATTCTTTAGCTTTGTGTCATCCACAAATTTTGTAAGCCTGCCATTTGTGCCTTAATCCAAACTATTGATATATATGTTAACCAAGACAAGGCCAAGGAAATATCCCTGGCACATTCCTCCCAACACCCATGTGAGGAGGCATTAATCCATTAATCATGACTCTGTAGGTCTTGGTCACTGAACCAGTTTTGAACCCTTTTTAACTTATCCAACCAACATCTCTCTGTCTGATCTGCAAGATGTACGAGAGACATTGTTAAGTGACTTGCTGGAAGCGAGATTTATTATCTGTGCAACATTGCCTTCATCTCCCAATCTAGCAACCTTATCAAAAAAAAAGCCAAAAATCAAAACCAAAAAACTCATTTAGTCTGGCAGGATTTGTTTTTGATCTGCTGTTGCTATTTCGTCACAGCCACTGCTTCCTTTAACAATTGGGTTCTAGAATTTTGCCCTTTGTCAAAGGCAAATTCATTGGCCCGTTTGATGAAAGAACCTGCCTTTTTGCCTTTTTTGGAAATCAGGATCGCTTTTGCATTTTGTTAGCCCAACGGTACCTTTTCATTTCTCTTTGGTTTTCAGAACATCATAGATCTTCTCAAAAGATCACCATTGAGCAGTCACATCAGTAAATACTTTCAGAACCCTGGGTAACAGCTCACCCAAGGCTGCTTACATGAGCTTCATTTAAGGCAGTTGGATGCTGTGTATTTTCTTATCATCATCTCTCTTATTCTGAAATTTAATTTCCATATTAATTATTCATTTCTCTATTTAGTCCAAAGATCATTTTCCTTGGTAGATAAAACAGAAGCAGAGTGAGATTTGAGTGGCCCTTCCTTCCCTCTGGTTAATACTTACTTACTACATGCTAGGCACTGTGCTAAGCACTTTACAATTGTTATTTCATTTGATCATAACACCCCTTCAAGTTAGGTGCTCTTATTATCCTCACTTAACAGGTGAGGAAACTGAGGCAAACAGAGGGTATGTGACTTTCTCAGGATCACGCACCTCATCAGTGTCTGAGGCTAGATATAAACTCAGATTTTCCTGACTTCAGGTCCAATATTTTATCCACTGTGCCACAATTTCAGGGGCAAGTCAGTGAAAAGTTTTATTTCGTCCGTCTTTATGAGCCATGGCACAGGGAAGTTAGTCTATAGAGAAGGGCAAGCAAAATTTTTAATACTACCCATTTCCCATATTTATGTTATATAAAAAATATTCATTTGGGGTTCACAAACAATTTGCTCCTGGCTTTGGGACTAATTTATTGTGTTCAAGAAAGGAAGCTGGGAGCTCCTTATTATACTAGTCTGGCATTGGCCTTGCTCTCTGAGATGGAACAGCCTCCTTCTTGTGGGTAGCCTTGCACAAGAACTGGAGTAGAAGGAAATCTAAAGGATAGAGGTTGAATCTGACTGCCTTCCCTGCAATCAAGCCTTATTCTAAAATGGCTTCATTCCTATCAAGAGTGAGGACATGTAACATCCACCAACTCCCAGGATATTGTCATCTGTTATCACTGACCCAACCACTCTGAGCAATAGTTATTTCCCTTCTATCTTCTCCTCTTGTCCCCAGGGTATCTTAAACAGTAGTATTGTCCTTAGCATTCATCGTGAGCCATAGCTTATCAGGAATCCAGACATCATTCTTAAATGTCTGTGCCATTCTTTGTTATTGATCCTGTTACCTGACCATGCTTTCATCTTCTGTCTATGTCTTTTTTAAACCTAAGTTTGTGGTTTCCTGGGTAGGCACATCAGTCTCCTTAGAAAGGCACTCTTTCTTCTCCACTAGCATCATCTGTAGTAACAGAATTTCATTTTTGACAGCATGCCATCCCTCTTGAACCAACCTCTCATCTAAAATTTTAGACTGAACCATCCTACCTGTCCTTTATCTGAATGTCACACATCCCACATGGCAGGGCCAGTGATTAGAAAGTTAAGGACTTAGATAAAGCCTCATATCACTGCTGTGTAATAGCTTTATGCCAGTCTCATGATTTGCTTCTGAATCTCATGATTCATCTCTTCCTTCTGTCCAGGTGTTATGTAGTATATCTTTAACACCTATTTCTCTCTTCAGTGAATCTAACTCATATTTTCTTATTTCCCATTTCTAGCATATTAATTTTTTCAAAGCAGTGCATATCCTTTTTTGGGGGCGGGGAGGGAGAAGGTAAGGCAATTGGGGTTAAGTGACTTGCCCAAGGTCACACAGCTAGTAAATGTATTGAGTGTCAGAGGCCAGATTTGAAGTCAGGTCTTCCTGACTCCAGGACCAGTGCTCTATTCACTGTGCCAGCTAGCTGCCCCTATATCTTTTTTTATATACAACTCTACCCCCTACCCCTTTTATCAAATTTATTCCTTTAGAATAAGATATACCCTTCTGTCTCTGTTTTCCAGTTATGCATTACATCCCACTAAATCTCAGTGATACACTGGTTGGTTGTGTTGTAGTGTAGAGTCCTTTCAGATATGAGTTGGATTAAGTGGCTGCTGAGGTCCCTCCCAAGTCTCAAAATTCTGTGATTCTATAATATGTGCAAAGTAGGATTTTTCTCCCTGCATGAAGACCTCTAGTTCTCTTTGTTTTTGGCTCCTACACACTGCATCTGTGTATGGATATTTGAGACTGAAAGTTATTACTGCCCCCTCTCCTTGAATGTTGTCTCCCGTGAATTATTCTCCATTGTTAGTATCCCTGCTTTGTCATTTCTGCTACTCCCCATGACTTAGTGAATGAACATAGGCAGTTGTGTTTTGGTTTTTTCCCCTCCTTTCTTCAGTTTAAAGATCTCTTCTTAACTCTAACAAATATGGAGGGACTCAGGAGGGGCTTTCAAGATCAGAGCCCTTGCTGACCCTGTAACAAAGAAAAATCATTATTCAGCTCTTCAGTATCCTGGGAACCCATGACTTTGAGCAACTCCAAGTACAGCCTGGTCCTTTTACACCCACCATACAAATGAGACTCACAGGGAGAGCCGCCCCCTACATACCACACCTACTGTTCTGCCACAGAGTTCACACCTGTCTCTCTTACTTGACCTCCTTCCAACACAGAATGCTTTGCAACTCTGGTATAGGGAGCCAGGCCACCATAAGTATGGCAGTGTCAACAATACAACTTCCTCCTATCAGTAGGGATATCCTGAGAATGAACTAGCTGGTCATCTACCACCTTGATTGAGGTGGCAGCCGCCTCTATGAACCTTTTCATCTCTTGCCTAAGGAAAAGAAGGAAAAGAAACTGATATATGGCCACATGGAATTTGAATAATAATAATAGCCATCATTGATATGGTTCTTTTAAGGTTTGCAAAGTGCGTGCTGATGTAGTTTGATCCTGATAACAACTTTGGGAGATGGATGCTGTTATTATTCTTCCCATTTCACAGATTAGAAAACTGAGGTTAAGAAAAGTTAAATAACTTGCCCAGGGTCATACAGCCTGTGTCTGAAATAGAATTTAAACTATGTGCCTTTTTTTTTTTTATGTATTCCTTATAAGCCTAGCATCAAATAACCTTGCTGGGAGCCAGTTTAGGGGCACAGAGAAAAGTTCATTTACCACTGATGAGGTAATTTCCAGTGAGCAAATTTCAGCTTTCCTTACCTTATGCTACCTGGAAGATGTCCAGACCTGAGATGATTGCCACTTCTCCCACCTAGTCCAATTTAGTTCAAATCAAGATAATAATAGTTGTACATCTCCCCTAAAAGATAAATTAAATAAAACATATAATTAAACATTTCCACTTTCCTGCAACAATTAGCTTATAGAAAGCTAGTGATTACCTTGGGCAGCCCTTCTGAAACAAGTCCCATGCATTTGTAAAAGCCTCCCACCCTTATTATCATTTGCCAGGGTCCTTACTACCTACAAAGGGGGACCCCAGGAAGCCCTGCTGAATGATTGTACCTTCAACTTGATCTTTCTTGAGGGATTCCACATCACTCTCAGTCATCATTCAATATGTATAAGAAGACCCAATGCATTTATAATCCCATAACCCTAGCACTGAGGAAGATAGATTACTACAGATCATCTCATTCAACTTCTCTGAAACAGGTGGCCGTACGGCCTCTGGTTGAACATTGGCACTGCCCAGATGCTTGCTCCCTGCCTCCCAAAGACAGCCCCTGCCATTTTCAAGATAGTTCTAATCCTGGTTCTTTCTTATGTTGAACCAAAATCTGGCCCCTTTGACTTCAGACAAGTGGTCTTGGCTCTTCCCTCCAGAGCCCTCTTTCTCATGGGGACCCTCCAAATACTCAAAGAGAGAAGTCATCACTCCTCTTCTTCCTTTCTCCAGCCCGGTTGGTGCTCTTTGTTGTTTCTCTGGCACTGTTGCTTCAAGGCTTTTTGTCCTCCTGGTTGCCGTCTTTTAAACACTCTAATTCTTCATTGCCTGTGTTACGTGCTTGTAATTAGTGATAGTTTGCATGTTTGTAGAGCTTATCCCATTTGATCCTTATAACAACCTTGTGAAATAGGTGCTATTATTATCCCCATTTTACAAATGAGGAAACTGAGGAAGATAGAAATTTGTCCCCAGTCACACAGCACGTTAGGAGTATTTGAACTCAGAACTTTCTGATTCTAGGTCCAACACTATCCACCACTCTACCTAAGTGACTGAGTATAACACCCCAAACTGAACAAAATACTGTAAATCAGAGGTTCTTTGACTTTTTTGTGTATCCTAGACCCCTCTGACAGTTTAGTGAAGCCCCTGGAACCCTCCTCAGAAGAATGATTTCAAATGCACAAAATAAAATAGGATTTCAAAGAAAACCAGTTATATCAAAATATGGTTATCACTGTGTTCTGTTTTGTTAAATACACACATATGCACATACATACATACACCCTGCCCCCAACAAGATGAATAGAGTTGGTGGAAGATTATCTAAAAGAAAAATATATTACCTTGGGATTCTAGCAAAGTTCCCTGTCCAGCATGGGCTTTGAACTAAGTGTAGAAGCAAGGCAAGAAACCTGAGAAACAGTGGTGAGGACCAGCCAAATGCCAAAGCACAGGGATACTGGGGGACTGAACCTGAACTAGAACTTACATGTCCCATTCCCAAGTCTCCTTGACTTGCTTGTAGCCCCATCTACAGAGAGACTACTTGGGATCACCAGTCAACCCAATAGTAATTATTGTTAGGCACTTTTGACAGTTTACAAAATATTTCCCCTGCCAACTCTCGTTAGGGCTCAGAATGGTAAAGTGAGTTACCTAAGGTCACATAGCTAGTAAGGGACAGAGATAGGCCTAGACTCTAGGCTCTCAGATTCTCTCAGCCCAGTGCCCTTTTCAGTACATCCCTGTCCCTTGAGGGTGCTCCATGAAGGCAGGGCCATATCTTTCTGAGGCTTCATGCTTAGGTTTACTAAATGAAGTCAAAGGAACTGGGATGGCAAGGAGCCAGCAGTCTGGATTTGGAGGAGGTACTAGCCTATTCATATTTGCACCAAACTCTGACTTTTCCCTATATCTACTAGCTACAAGAAGAGCTAATATAGTTTGCGAAGTCTATGGACTATGATCTCCAATTTTGGGGGTAAAAAAGAGTCGCTTATCTTATAACCTCCCCCAGGGAGACTGAGCATGAACTATGACATTTTTGTCTTTGTACTACTCATGCCTACTGCAGTGCCTTGTCCAAAGTGATTGCTTAATAAATGTTTCTTAAATTGAACTAAATTTCATCTAGTTCACTTGAATAAATATACAGAATCATAAAATTTTAAGACAGGAAGTTACTTTTAAAAAGTAACCTAAATTCATTCAAGACCATTCGTAAATCAATCCAGGACTACCAAAGAAAATTCCATGATTCCTCTTAGTCCTGCAAGACAGTATTTAGCACCATCCCCACCCCCTCCAACATCCTCCCAACCCACCCTCCCAAAATGAAACAATGAGATATGTGTATTTTATGACCCAAGTGGCCCAAGATACCCCTCCTTTAAACTGCATTGAATCCTGGATTAAGGGTCATTAGTATTATTATTTCTCTGTTTATTGCCCCCTCTATCAGAGTAGGCCAGGAGAAAGAAAAAGAGATAAAATACAAACAGTAAGTTTGGCTGTTTTAGTGCTGGTTCAATTAAGAGCCAGATGGCTGTGGAAGAAGAGGAGATTGAAACTAGAAAATAAAATGAGGTTTTTTTAATTACTGGTGAATTTCATTTACCCCTGAAGGATCCTGGCCCCAGGACTCTGTTTCTTCTCTTTCTCTCTTAACCCTCTTCCTTATTAACTCATCAGTTCTCATGGACTCAAATGTCATTTCTACAAAGATAACTACCAGTGGTAGATATTGAGCTCTGAACTCCAGCCCTGCATCACCAATTGCCTAAGAGACATCACCTTTCAGATAACCCATAGGCATCTCAAACTCATTACGTCCAAATCACAGTATGTTGGAAAGAATGATGACTTGGTTGTCAGGAACCTTGGGCCCACCTATGTGGCTTTGGACAGGCTCTTTGGACCTCAACTTCCTCATGGAAGATGAGGGGGTGAGACTGCATAGCTTCTGATATTTCTTTCAGCTTGAAATCTACAATCCCTTAACTCTCTTCCAAGTATTTTCCTCCATTTCCAGCATTCCCCACCTCCAGCCACTTAGTCAAATCCCTTAAATTGGTTTTCATGCCACAGAAACAAGTCTTGACACATATGGAAACTTACAGTAGGGGACACAGTGACTCATAGAGTCTTGGTATTATTAACACTGGAAGGGGTGATATACACACTAAGGTGTGAAGGATTAAAATAAGACTCTTTTAATGGAGGAAGAGTAGAACATGAAAGCTCTGGAAACCTACAGCTCAGGGACAGAATGCTATCAGCTGGAGGAAAGGTAAAGAAGGTGGAACCTTAGTGCATCTTCAGAAGTTTGTATAGAGTCAGAGACAAGAGCATAAAGCTTTAGAACTAAGTGGACCTTCAAGAGCAATCGTATGATTCAACCCTATTCATTTTTTTGCCTGAATCATTGGACTCACCCCACATCACACAGCTAGTACATAGAAAAGGTAGAATAGGAGACCCTGAATTCCTGATGCTAAATCCAGGACTATAGCAACTCTGTCTCCTAGCTCTAGCACATTATCTGTCTGAAAGACAAGATTTTATATTTCAAGTCCTGAGAGAGATGCTTGAAGAATTTCTGAAGTTGGTAATATAATGTTGTAGAAAATTCCTTGGATTTGATATCTATCCCCTGAACTCATCTTGAATTACTAACTGCTTACTAGACATCATCTCCTGAATGTCTTATGAGCATTCTAACTCGGGATGTCCAAATCATGGTACATTGGAAGGGATGCTAGATTTGACATCAGCTGCTCCCTATATCAAGTAAAAGGACTTCAACTGGAATACTGGTTCTTGTGCTGACTACCTACATGATACTGGGTGTCATTCACTTCTCTGTGCCACAGGCCCTTCATCTGTAAAATGAGGGCATTGCATTAGAGATCTAAGGTTCCTTCCAACTCCAAGTCTGTGGTCTGATTGTGTTAACTTTGTTTTGTCTCTGCAGTTATTTTCTCAGCACAGAGGATGAACCCAGAAGAAGACACCTGTACAGGTATGATTTTGTACTTTCTTGCCTTATATACACATATGGATCACCTTGAGCTGAGAGGTATTTAGGTCCCTACAAAACTGTCCCATTCCATCCCATGTGGTCACTGGCCCATACAACACATATTGTACTTATGAGAGAGATAGGAAAAAGAGGATTCTACCAGTTCTACCACTTAAAATCAGAGTTAGTGATTCCCAAGATACATTGCTTTTCCCTCTTTCAACAAGTAGATTTTTTTTAATTTTCCCTATTTTCTTAATAATCAAATGTCTTCTAGCTATCTACTCTATTAAGTTATAGTAAAATTCTGACTTGGTGATTTTAGTCTCATTCAGATATTGATTAGTGATACATTAGGAGTGTGATGGAAAGAACATCAGACTTAGACCCAGGAGATGTGATTTGTAGTTGCTCTGGTGATTATTTTTTTTTATGACCTTGGGTGAACCACTTAATTCTTATAGGCTTGTCCAGTATAACCTGAAAGGGACTTTAGCGATAGTCCCATCTAACGCCTTATTTTTGCAAGTTCTTTGTATGTAAAATGAGTTGCTTTGACAACGTGGTCATTAAGGTTGCTTCCCAGCTTTAACTTTTGTGATCAATTCCCATTCTTTACTACTAGAAGTTTTGGCTGAGAAGTGGGGTTAATCTTTGGAGCTTGCACTTCATGTTCCAGGGTTCAAGATTAAGGTTGCCATCCCTACTATGTTTCCTAGTTAACAAGTGTAGCTGAAATAATAGACCCAGACACTGACTGTCCATATTTTTCTAATAGCAATTTCAAAGGAAGTTTACAGCACCCAGCAACAACACATCATTCCTTATTAGGCAAATGTTGTACCCTAATAAGAGATCAGAGAGGTCACTTTCAGGTCATTGAATATACTCATCTAATAGCCATTTGCTAAGCACCTACCATATGCAAACAACAATGCTAGACAGTGGGAAAGATACAAAGATAATTTTAAGGCATGGTTCCAGATGGGAGTCAGCCCATCTCGGAACAATCTATAAATCCAAAACATAAATGTAGGCCTCAGGTGGGCACAAGCTGGTGGGATGGGAAATCCTTCACTGAGTGTGGCATCTCATCAGGTTGAAATTTCCTTCCAATGGTATAGATCAGGAGTTGTCAAAGGGTAGTCTGCAGACCTGTGGAGTTCTCTGAGACCCTTTCAGAGGGTTCTTGATATCAAAATTATTTTCATAATAATACTAAGACTTTTTTTAACCTACTAAAATATTCCTCCCTTTTCCAACTGCATATGTTTGTGATACCATATTTCCTTCTTATGCTTCAATGAAAACAACGTATCTCAACAGATTGAATGCAAAAGTAAACATAAGAATTCATCTGTTTTCTGTTAAACCATATATTAAAGAAATTTGCAAAAAATACATAAAACAAGACTACTCTGCTCACTAAATGTTCTTGGTTTAGAAAATATAATTACTTTTCAGAGAAATATGTTTATATTAACATGCAGTAGGCTTATTACTATTGTTTTAAATGGCCATAGATATTCTAAATTTATCCATTTTAATTTCTAATATGGTAAATATTGATAGATATGGTCCACATAAACAAAAGTGTTTGGGGATCATCAATAAATTTAAGATTCTAAAGAGGTCCTAAGACCAAAAATTTGAGAACTGCTGGTATAAATCATAGCCCATCCATGCCTCCCCCTCTTGTGTGACTCTTGTCTCTGCCTTCCCATAAATCCTCCACAGAGGATCCATTCAACGTGCAAAGGAACTTAATTTTTGCCTCCTGATATTACATGAGTACAGTACAGTGCCCAGACTAATCCTCTTCAGCCTTTTGGTAAAGCTGCATGATCGGTACCTTGCCTCCACCTATAGCATTTTGCTGATTGTTCTTCCTCAGTATATTTCTATAATTTTGATCAATAATGACTGCAGTGCTGCAGATATACACAGAAGACATTGTTGGAAATTAAAAGTATGAAGTTGCTTAAAACATTTATGAGATAGTATTAAGAGATCACTTGTGACTTGAGGAATTCAGGAAGACTATATGAAAAAGGTAATATCTGGACTTGACTTTCAACAGTGAAGATTTCAATGGAAGTAACAGGGAGAGAGGTACATCTTCCAGGTTTAGCACATTTGCCCCCAGTAATGCTGTAAACAATAGCAAAGGGAAACAGGAAAGCAAAGAATATGGAGGCCGAATCAATTGTAAGCTTCTTGAAAGCAGGGACCTCATCTCATTCATCTTCATGTTTCTCATTCCCCAATGTAGTGATTTATACTTTGCAGATACAAAATTTGTTTGAGGAAGGAAGTGAAAGAAGGAAGGAAGGAAGGAAGGAAGGAAGGAAAGAAGAAAGGAAGGAAGGAAAGAAGGAAGGAAGGAGGGAGGGAAGGAAAGAGGGAGGGAAGGAGAGAGATCCTGAAAGAAATAGTCCAGTCTGGTTGGAGAAATTATCTCTTCAGGACTAGTGGGAGAGATATTTGAAAAGATATTTTGGAGCCAAACTATGAGAGACCTTGGATGGCTAAGTGGTTTGGCCTTTTTCCCTATAAAACATGGGGCTTTATTGAAGATTTACATTCTGTTAGATTACCCAGCTTTTGTTCACACTCTGTCTCTGTCTTTGTTTTATTAGTGCTGACACTGAAGGCACCTACAATAGGCAGTGCCTCTCCTGTGAATTGATTGAGAATTGTACTTACTTCAGTGCGTCCTTCAGTCACAACATGGACTACTTCTTGCTGAAGTGTGAAGGTAAGTACTTGACATGATTTCAAACCTCTTCTGGTGAAATGGAGCTCTGGGCATGTCAGGATACAGAATTTCTCCCAGGGTGAGCTCTCATCCTCAGTCCTGGCAAAGAAGTCCCTACTCCCCATATGGCCCATGGAGATGGTGCTGATTGAACCAAGTGCCTTGGGAAATTGCTGAACATCTGTCTGTGTATAGACTTCTAGGTTAGCTGTCAAGGCTGTACTCTTATTAAAAAAATAATTTCTTTTTTAAATGTTCAACTAATCTCATCTGAGAACTTTTTCACTTTTTGGATTTAATGAATTTGTGTTCCATGAAGTGACTTCTGCTAGGTGATTGTGGCACAGAGCTGGCAGAGGGCATCTGGGTCAGGTCACTGCATTTTTAAGGATAGGGAGTTCATCCATCCCCCCCTAAAACCCTTTCCACTTCTTGGGACAAATTTCAGAGAATTCTTTCTAGCCTAGCTGCCACTCTTTTTCCTATAACGCTGTAAAGTACAAGTCTCTGTAGAATCCTGCTCCCTCATATGTCTAGAATATACAAGAAAGATGAATTCAGCCATACCATTCCATAAGGTATTAATAGAGATTGCTATTTATGTAGGGTATTGATCTGTTAAAAGAAACAACAGGAAAAATCCTAAGATTGCTTTTAAAAAATTTAAATTGCACTCCAGATATGATCTATAGGAGCTGTAGAACGTCATGAGAAGAGATTGTCTTCTTATAACAGCTCGGACGCTAATGTAGACCAGAAGAATGTAAAATATGGTACCCAAGGCAAAGTGGGGGGGGAGGGGGGAGAGTCAGGTGGAAAGGAAGAAGGAGTAAGCAGAACATGAATAAGTATACAACACCTCCGTGTATCAGGCACTGTAGTAAACTCCATTACAAACATTTCCTTTGATCCTCACAATAACCCTGGGAGGTAGGTGCTATCATTGTCACCATCTTACAGTTGAGGAAACTGAAGTAAAGCAAGGGACATTTGGGAGAAGGATCTAATTGCCCTCCATTATGTTAGCCACAAAAGACAAGCCCCCTACCACCACCACTGGTTAGAAGTGATGATGGAGAGTAGAGACAGATGATCGTTTGGAACATCTCAAAGTCTTATAATAATAAGTAATTGAGGTATCACTATCATTTATAATTAAACTATGTTTTAAATTTCGTTTGTTAATGATTTTTTAATAAAAGCCAACCCTAAATTCTTTATATATGTACAGAGGATATGATATTTGCTATTGGCACATACCTAGTCTAGTCACTTCCAATAACTCTGTAAAGGAGCATTTGAGTAAACACAAATCCATTCATTTATATTTCATTAACACATCCTTCCATGACACAATGTTATTTCATTTTAATGTTTCCTGCCCTCTACAACTCTAGCCTTGGCTGTAATTCCTTATTTGTTCTTACTTTTCTTTGAGAACCCAATTTACAGGTGAGAGGCCTAACTGAGCAATAAAAGACTTAGAAAGCACTGTTCCTTGATTAAAGATCACACAATATCCAACCCCAAAGGAATTTTGAGAGTCACTTGGTTTTTTCTTGTCATCTGGCAAATTCTCATTAGGGAATGACATGGATCCTAAAGCCTCAAATGTAATCATTTTAACTATCTGAGGACAGACGTCAATTATCCAAGAAAACATAATTTTCCATTTGCAGGTAAAGCAAACTAAATATTGCATTTTACAACCTAGATTTTTTTGAAAAAAATAGAAATAAATACCACTAGGCCCCCTCCCCTCAAGGTTTGCATTCTGATCTAAATTCTTAAGGAGAAAATTTCATTATTTAGATATTGCTCTTTATTAAATATACAGATATTGCATCTATAGAGCAAATGAATAGAAAATCCAGCACATAAGCAAGAAAAAGCATCCACCTCTTGATTTAGACTCATGGAATATCAGAGACAGAAGGATCTTTGACAAGACATTTAGTCTAACTTTGTCATCAGATAGCCCAATATTAAGGGGGACAGGGTGAGGGGGTGGGGAAGAGCAGTATATGAATACAAGGAATGCCATCAGTTACTAAAGCTACAATACTGGCAGGAGAATAACATTGATATAACTCTTTGGAGTTCACAAATCATTTTACATGTATTATCTCATTGCATATATTTGATAAAATTGCATTAACAGATCACCTTCATGATGAAGGGATCTCTCGTTTTCGCATTTTCTACCCTCTATCCTTTTTGGCAGATCCTTATCTGTTCACTCTTTGAGCGACTTTAATTTTTTAATAACATTTTATTTTCCCCAATAACATAGAAAAACAATTTTTAAAGTTTTGAGTTCCCAATTCCATCCTTCCCTTCCTCTCCTCCTCCTTTTTCCTGAGACAGTAAACAATCTGATGTGGGTTATACATGGAATAACTTTAACTTTGAAATTAGTTCATTCTAAAGGGCAGCTGGTAGGGCAGTGGCTGGAGTATTCCTCTTAGAGTCGAGAAGACCTGTGTTCAAATCTAGCCTCAGATACTTACTAGCTGTGTGACTCTTGGCAAATCATTTAACCTCTATTTTCTTCAACTGTAAAATGGAGATAACAGTGGCACATACCTCAAAGACTTGTGAAAATCAAATGAGATAATATTTATTAAAAGCACAGTTCATGGCACATAGTAGGTCCTATATAAATGCTTATACCCTTCCTTTCCCCAAAAAAGAGCCAAAATTTTAAGAAAATTTCATTAGGCTGCCTTGTAATGGTTTCATTCTAATCCTTGGTTCTTGCTGAAGTAGGCTCTGGGGCAATGAGTTCAAGTAATTGTGTGTACAAACACTTGTTATCTGCCTTGGTTCCTGTAGCCAGAATTCCTATTAGGGATCAGAAAACACAGGTTCTGCTGCCACCTTTGCCACTAACTAGCCTATTACACCTTGGTCCAGTCTCTATGGGTCTCATGTTCCTCATTTGTAAAATGAAATTTGGATTAAGTGATCCCTTCTAGCCCAAACATTCTATGACTGATACGCTGAGAGACTGGCTTCCTACACCCTCACTGGGAGGGCTCATGTGATCTGACCCACTCTGTAAGAAAAGAAGAAAGTCTGAGACAGTATAATGGAAAGGGAAGAGTGCTGACCCCAGAGTCAGAGGGATTAGGTACAAATCCCACTGCTCACTCTTACTAACTGTGTGACCTTGGGCAAATTACTATTTCCTGGGGCCCCAATTCCCTCGTATGTATATTGAGGCGATAGATTAAATATCCTCTCAGGTCCCTTCTGGCTCTGCATCTATGATTCTATAATCAAGAATCCAGTATACTATATAGTAAAATATTGATAGAACACTATGAGTAGCATACTATATATAACAAAGACCAATATGTACATAAAGAATGCTAGTCATAGACCATAGAACACTCTGTCTCTCCAATATCCTACACATACCCCTCTCCCTCCCTCTCCTATTTCTATTTCTTTCTTTCTCTCTCTCTCTCTCTCTCTCCCTCTCTTCCTCTTTCTCTCTCTTTCCTCTTTTCCTACTTCCTCTCTCTCTGTCTCCCTCTCCCTCTCTCTCCTCCATCCCTCTCCCTCTCTCCTTCTCCCTTCCCCTCTTTCCTCTCTATTTTTCTCCTCTCTCTCTTTCTTCTTTTTTTTCTCTCTCTATCTCACACACACACGTATACACTCACTCTCATGTGTTTTACATATATTTTTCATATATATTCATATATTTAGAGTTGGAAAATACTTCAGAGGCCATCTAGTCCAATCTACTTATTTTACATGTGAGGAAACTGAGGCCCAAGTTATTTAAGTGACTTGCTTCAGGTCACATAAATGGTAGATTATCCCTAAAGTCTCCTCCATCTCTTACATTTTATGGTAAAGCCTTCCCAAAGGTAAACATGGCTATTCCAGCAAGGGGATCCCTCCTTTTCTGCTGTCTCAGTCCTCTCTTTTCATTGAGTTTTCCAAATATTTCCATTCTCAGTGCTACCTCAGCCCGAGGCCTTTTTCCTTTCTAAATCTTCTATCTGTGATAGCATTCAGTCTGAGCCTCTTTAACATTTCCCATCATGCCACTGCAAATGAAAGCCGTGGTATTCTGCTTCATTGTCTTGGGGCAAAATTGAGCCTAATGGTGACGTGGATGCTATGGTAACGTTGTGCAAGATTTGTGAGTCTCCAGCCAAATCCACCATGCACCGTAGCCCCGGAGCAACTGAACCGAAGATTCCAATTTACATGATTTAAGTTTCACTTTCACAGCATCAATTTGGGGGCATTAGATCCTTCTTCTCTTGAAACTATATCCCAGGAACATGATTTATTCTCTTCCTAGCTTGTCAGAAGAACCTCATCAATCCTGTTTCTAAGAAACCTCTGCACACCATCAGAAATGGGAGCAGTTCATGAATCAGAGGCAAGCTTGTGTCCTTTCTTAAAATGTGACTCAATTCAAAGCTGCTTTCAGTGGACCCCTGAAATCCTTCATATGTGTCCTTTGGTGAAGGGTAGGGCAAAGTTTATGTTTCAGGAAATGTTTAAAGCTCTAGGCTTCGAACTTCCAGGATAGTCACAAACTCCTTTCTAGGGACAGGGGACTGGTGACATCAGACCAGGATTAGCAGGCTAAAAGATCTCTGGGGTCTCTTCCAGCTCTGAATCTATGATAATCAGTCTAAACATGCACCAAATCCACCCTGGATGGGTCATAGACTGCTTACTACGGTGCATTCAGGGAGAGCTGGGTATGAACCCTACCTCTGAAGTTTAACTAACTCTGCAATGTGGGCAAAGAATTTAATCTGCTGAGCCTCAGTTTTCTCATCTGTAAAATGGGGATAAAAACATCTATTTCTCAACATTATTGTGAAGCTCAAGTGTAATATGTATGTATGTGTATATGTATGTATATATGTATATGCATATATATGAAAGAAATCTTAAGGTGATGTAAATATGCCAACTATCATTACTGTTACTATCTCAAGCTAGAATCTCTCCCAGTCCATTCATTGTCACTGCCATCATTGTCAATATCATCACAATGATCATCATCTTCACAGTTAGCAACACTGTAGTGGGGAAACGTGAAGGGTGCTGGGTTTGAGGGATTTAAATCCAAGGTTTCTTCCTCTGTTACTGGGTAATGATAGGTAATCCTTCGATGTCTCTAAGCTTGTTTTCTCCTCTGGAAAATGGAAATAGCTGCACTTGCCCCTCCCACCTCTCAGAACTGTTTCCAGGAAAGCTCTTGTAAAAAGGTTATTGATTATCTCATCACCATTATCATTGTTGTTATCTTCTAAAAGGATTTGTTGTTATTATTATCTATGTTTTATGATAGTCCTCTGGCAGAAGGGAGTCCCTCCTGGCAGCACACAGTGTTCTCCTATTGATCCTTGCTTTTAACATCTAGACTCACAGTGCCATTCTCTTCCAGTGTAGGGGAATCTGTCAATAGGTTAAGTCCTTGTCTAAGTACCTAGTTTATGTCTGAGACAAGCCAGAGAAGTTGAGGGAAACAGCTCTTTAGTAAGTTTGGATGCTGAGAATAATACATAAAACAATAGGAATCAGTTCAATACAATGCTTTATTGCAAACAATAGGGAAGAAAGGGAAGGAAAGAGAAAAAAGGACCCAATATATAACTCGGCAATTCACACTAACATAGACTGTAATTCAGGCAAGGACAACACTTTACTGGGGAGCAGAGGCATGGTCCATTCAGGAAGAAGGGAATGTGTCATCAGTAAGGTATGATCCCCCTGGAGAGCAGGCTCCCAAGTGCCCCTCTAAGAATAGGCTTGTTATGCTTTGATTT
Source organism: Pseudochirops corinnae (assembly GCA_028646515.1). Lineage (NCBI taxonomy): Eukaryota > Metazoa > Chordata > Mammalia > Diprotodontia > Pseudocheiridae > Pseudochirops > Pseudochirops corinnae. The sequence goes on from JAQQSV010001780.1 coordinate 41,606, forward strand.
CAGGTGGCCTACTTTAGAACAAGACAATTTGCATATCAAGACTCAGGGTCAAATATCATTTTGGGGATTTGCATAACAGGGAAAAAAAGCTGGTGGTAGACTAAATTGGGGGGACAAAACTATACTAACCTTTGATAAATAATATTGTCAGTATTTTTCCATGAGTGTGTTCTATAAGCTTACAGCTTCCCATAAGGGGAGACCCTCAGACATAATCTTGTAACAATAGTTTCAGTGCATAGATTCTATAAACTACAGCCCCCCTTTAAGGGGGGAGTGTTATGATGGTATTAAGCCCTCCAGGCAAAGTCCTATACAATCAGACAGAAACCTGCCTCCAGCTAGGGGAAGCTGCCCACCAGATTCCTTCATAAGTGACCCAAGGGTATGGAGGAAGTAAGAGGAGCCCTGACTTAGGGATCTAGTGACCTAGATTCCAACTACCAAAATAAAATTTAAAAATCCAATTTGGTGACTTTGAGCATATTATTCCTTGCCTCAGTTTCCTCATGTATACCAAGGCCAGAAGATGCCATGAGAATCAGCCATCCTGTTTATTCTGATTAGTCACAAACAAGGTAGCTGAGCCATGGTTGCCTTAGCCCTGCCCCATGTGAACAGGGCCAGATTCTCAGTCTGTCTGGACACATGTGCTTGTTCCTCCATCCACCAGATCCCTAGTCTCTCTTGCCTTTACTTGCTAGCCATTCTCATTTTTCTCTCATTGCTTCTACCACCAAAAATTGCTGAACCCTAGAGGCAGCATAAACATGGGCTTAACATCAAAGGTTAGTATCAGGGCACTAGTAATGTGTATCATAAACTTGGCCCTAGAGTGAATCCTGATTCTAACGCTTTCATCTGGAAAAACAACAGTAACCAAAAATGTCCAGGTAGTATCTGTGAACATACCTGATAGCTAGCATTGTCTGTTTCATGTGGTTAGGTCACAGGAAACAGGTATCTGGTTGTGAGCATTTCCAAGAAGGTAGGAGGTGTCTTCAATACACACAGCACCTGTGGGAAGCTTGGGCTTCTTACTTACTGCTTATGGACAGGCTCAGACACAAAGAGAGACTCTTTTCTCTCTCCCATCCTTCCTCCCTCCTTTACCTTGAAAGCATCCCCCATTTTTTCTGTCTTTTGCACTCACTCCTGGGAAAACCACCAGAGCTCATCCCAAAAGCCTTAATGGGAGATGTTGTACAAGGGGGAAAGTAAGATTTTGAGCTATCAAGTTTGTTGCATGTGTTGTCCAGTCATTTTTCAATCATCCAACTCTTTGTGACCCATTTGGGGTTTTCTCGGCAAAGATACTAGAGTGGTTTGCCATTTCCTTCTCCAGATCATTTTATAGATGAGGAGACTGAGGGCAGATTTGAACTCATGAAGATGGGTCTTCCTGACTCCAGGCTCTGCCCACTATCCATAATGGCACCACCTACTTGCTCTAGCTAGCTTGTATTGTTGCATATACAATGAGATATTTGCACTTGATTTCTAACATCCCTTCTAGCTCTGACATTCTATGATTGTATAATTCTAGGCAATCAAACCAGAGCTTCTTAGATTATAAGATCTATAAAAGCATAAATGGTTTCTTATCAGTCTCTGCTGAGAAGCTTATCTTCACATCTCTTCCAGCACCTAGTAGCACCTTACACACAGTAGACAGTAAATAGTTGTTGTGAACGAATGAATAAATGAAACCAGATACCACTACAAACTACTCTATGGTGCTTTGTGTGAAATAACTCTTTCTAATGCCCTTTCCTAAGGAATGATTTTTTTGTGAGATTTTACACTTTCAGTTTCTACCTAAATCTTATGATAAATCAATGGGTAGCCTCAGAGGCAGGGGGAAAAAAACATGCCAAATGTATTCGCACTGGGATTAGATATCATTAATTTAGGCCACCAAAGAGAAAGTCAATTCCCCCAAAACAAGGCTTAACTTGCAAAAAATAGATGATTTATTTGGTTCGGCCAGCCTTCAGCCCCCTGAATAGATCTTACACTGAATTTCCAAAGCATTGACTTGAGTTGCCCATTACTATTGGGCATCTTGGCATTATTAAGCTTGTATTTGTCCAAGGGAATATCTAAAATAGTGTTTGCAGCACCTCTGAGGATTTCTGACTGGGGAAGTCTGTTAAATATTTCAGACACTTAGATGTATCTCTGTGGGGCAGTATATACCATGAATGAAGTGAGTTTACGGATAGAATTTTTGTCTATTATCCATAGAAATTAAAACAGATTCTTCAGAAAGTAGATTTCAGTAAGCCTAGAAACCAATAACAAAGGATCCCAGATCAGGAACAAACATCACAAGAAGACCAATTATAATTTAACTGCAAAATAAACAACTCCAGTAAGAATCTGGCTCCCTTTTTCATCCTGTTCCTCCCAGTTCAGGGTGTACTTGTGTGGTATTAGTTCCTATTCATCCATTAATCTGCAAATATTTATTAAATACCTTATTCATTAAGTATTAAGTGCTACTAGTACCAGGTACTGTACTGGGTTTGGGCTAGAAACAGCATTATTTTTCTTAGAGATTATACTCCCACTTCAAAGCCATGATTTGTCCTTGGGTTTTCAGTCTGATTCAATAAATAAAATGAATTTCAGTAAATACTAATGTCTTACATCCTTGCCTTCCTTTCCATTTCCACTGCCACCAATCTAATTCAGGCTCTTGTTATAACTCAAGTAGACTAGTGAAATAACCTCTAAGTGGTTTCTTCAACTCCAGTCTTTCTGCTGATGCAGTCCCTTTCACACAATACTGCCAGTTGAATACTCCCAAAGCTCAACTATCCTTGCTTTCACTCCAATGATAAATAAAGTTGAAACTCTTTATCTTAACATTTAAGGCCCTCTACAATCTGGCCCCAGGCTATTATTCTGCACTTATCTTCCCACTTCCAGCCCAACTGGACTGTACACTACTTCTTTCTGACCTGCTCAAGCCATCCTCTTCACCTAGAATGCACCAACCCTCTGTCCTCATCTATACCTGTTAATCCTATGCATTTTCAAGACTTAATTCAGATGACACCTTCTCCATGAAGCCATTCCCATCTCTTCCCCCTTCCTCAAGCAGAAGAATTGTGTTTGTACCTTTCTGAGGCTACTAAGCATTTGTTCCTTCTCTTGTGATTATGATGATTTTCATGTTTCTCTTATCTCTCCTACTAAGTTAAAAGCTCCTTGAGGGCAGGAAATCTGTTAGTAGATATTGTTCATATTAGGTGCTCAGTAATTTTTTGTTGAATGAATATTGGTTAAGTAATAGAGGCAGCTGAGGGACACAGTGGAGAGAGGGTTGGACTTAGAGGCAGGAAAACCTGAGGTCAAGTCCTGGTCAGATTCCTTACCAGCTTGGGAAACTTGAGCAAGTCCTTTAACCTCTGTCAGCCTCAGTCTCCTCATCTGTAAAATAGGAATAATTCTAGAACCTACCTCGCAGAGTTGGTATGAGGTTCAAATGAGGTAACCTGTACATAGTTGTGCAAACAATGAAGTAGTGGTTATTAAGTATGTGCTATGTTTAAGGTACCCTGGGAGATTTTTATAAAGGAGAAGATATGGACTTGTATCCTCAGGGCCTTTATAAATCATGATCAATAAATAACCACTCTTAGCACCCCTAAATGATTATACTCTGGAGCCAATGAAGACCAAACCTGAAGCAATCAGTTAATTCTGTAGGTTTTTATTTTTTTTTAAACATCTAGCAGTTAATTCAGCTGCCATATTTCATATACTCTGAAAGGCACCCATCAGAAAGAAGGCTTAAAATATGCATTAAAAGATGGTTTGTTGCCATTAATCATATATGCATGCTAACAATCTTCATACATAAGAAGGGCTTTAGGTTTGACACCAAGATATTATAAATGAGATAGAGAGAAGTAAGGAAAATGAGGCCCCGTGTGCTTGCTAACAACCACATGGACAAGAGGGGTGGATAGATTTAGATTGTATCATAGTTATTTGTGGATACATCTTATCTCACCTACCCCCTTAAGGACAAGAGTTTTATCTTGTTCTTTTTTACTCCATCTTGTACAGGAATGTTGTAAAAAGAGATTTCGAGTCAAAGACACATTAGTGACTGGTTTTAAAAAGCAGCCTCTAGGAAATGACTGGCTATGGGCTCAGGGTATACCATGAGACACTTTTTTTATATAGCTAATGAGGGAATTTGTTTTGCTTGAATATGTCTATTTGTTACAAGGAATTTGTTTTTCTTTTTTCCCCCTAATGGAGTGGGAGTGGGAGTGAGGAAGAAAATGAATTTCTGTTCTTTTAAAAAATAAAATTTAGAGAGGATTCTGGGAAGATGGCAGAGTAGGTCAGAAAATTCCAAGCCTTCAAGATTTTCCCCCACAAAAGAGATAAAATAGTACTTCAGAGTGAATATAGAGTGGTAAAAATAAATGAGAATTGGGACAGAACAGGGGTCCTTCTGGGATAATTGGAGAAGATCTGAAGAAAACGCGTAGCTTGAGGCTTGGCCCCTGTGAAGAGTAAACACCTCCAGACTGAGACCACTTAAACAACAAATTTCAAACCTTGGGGTTAACTGTATTGAGAGGCTGCCTTGGCCCCAGCCACAGAAACTTTTACTGCCAGGACAGTGAGATATATTGGGCCTCTGAACCTAGAAGATGGAGGGAGCCTCTACTGATGAGGAATGCAAGACCCAGCTGTGCTGCAGAGAGACCTGACTGAGGGTAAGAAGAAATTAACACCCAATGTGTGCAAAAGACAATGAGGCAGGGATGCTGCTGGCAGTGGACACTTACAGTGTGGAGGGCTTGGTCTAGGTTTCAAGTCAGAGAGGAGAACTAAAGGAAAACTAAAGTGATTACAAAAATTAAGCTGCTGCTGCAAAAAAAAAATGCACAGGCAAAGGAGAAAGAATTCAACCATAGAGAATTACTATAGGAATAGAGAAAACCAGGTTTCATCTTCAGAAGAGGATACTGAAGCAAAGAAACCCTCTTCTACCCCAAAGAGTGATGTCAAATGGTCAACTGCCCAAAAAAAATTCATAGCATAACTTTTAAAGATGAGAGAGATTGAGGAAAAACTTTTAAAAAATAACAATCCAAGAAAAACAAGATTATGAAAAGAAAGTCAACCAATTAGAAAAGGAGATCCAGAAGCTTAAGAAACAAAATGACCCCTTGAAAATAAGAATTAGGGGGGTGGAGCCAAGATGGCAGCATAGGAACTGCAAGGTACCACAGCTCTGACATAGCCACCTCAAATATCCATAAAATATGACTCTAAACAAATTTTAGGGCTCACATAAAACTCACATAAAATACTCACATAGACTCACATAAAAATACAGAAAAACACATCTACCACTGAAGGCAGCTTGGCACAAAGAGATCATGGCAGCACTCAGAGCCAAAACCAGCCCAGCCTGAAACCGCAATTTGACCCTAGGGGTGGCCAGGACAAGCCAAGCCCCAGCTGGAGCCTTCAGGAGAGTGGATCAGTGGCAGCTGTGGCAGATTCCAGAATTATCAAGCCATAAGAAACAGGACTAAGTGAAAGGTCAGTGGAACTCAGCTAAACCTGGGGGAGAAAAGTGGGTTTGGCCAAACTGCCTCCAGGGCAAGGAAGCTGCAGAAGTCGTGGCCCTGCAGCAGCCTTCACATGGCTGCTTCAAAGTTCCCAGCCTGCAGACTGCACAGGGGCCAAGCGATTGTTCAGAGGCCAAGTGCTCTTGTGTTGAGTGGCCTGGATCCAGATTGTGGTCTTGGGTGGTGGTCTTGGGGTGCGTTTTCAGTGAGCCAAAGCTGGTGGGGGCTGCAAAAAAACAACAGCCCCCTAATA
>JAQQSV010001781.1:0-23582 GCA_028646515.1 Pseudochirops corinnae
ACAGCTAAAGACAACTCTACAAGCCACAGGATGGAAGGAGATACCTAAACTCAGAGAAAGATATAAAAAGACTATAGTTTAAATGGAGCCTGAAGCAAAACTCGTTATCGTTCTCTTTCATGTCTGGTTTTGCTTTTTTTTTTTCTTTTCCCAGTGATCACTCATTGGTTACAACCTTTCTATATGACCAAACTATTGTACAATGTGAAAGTATTTGCAGATCCTATACATGATTGCATACCACCATGGGAGGTGGGGGAAGGGAGGGGAGAAAATCTGAATCTCAAGTGATTGTGGAACTCAATCTTGTAAATTCAAAGTAAATGAGTAAATAAAAAAAAAAAAAGAAAATGAGGAACCACAAAAATAAAAAAAAAGAACTGCCTTTGCTGCATCCCACAAGTTTTGGTATGATGTCTCATTATTGTCATTCTCTTGAATGAAGTTACTGATTTTTTCTCTAATTTCTTCTTTGACCCACTCATTCTTTAGGATTCAATTGTTTCGTTTCCAATTAGTTTTTTGCCTGTCTTTCCATGGCTCTTTATCACATATAATTTTTATTGCATCATGATCTGAGAATGATGCATTTACTATTTCTGCCTTTCTACACTGCATTGTAAGTTTTTTATGCCCTTGTACATGGTCAATTTTTGTGTATGTGTCATGTACTGTTGAAAAGAAGGTATATTCCTTTTTATCCCTATTCAGTTTTCTCCAGAGATCTATCATGTCTAGCCTCTCTAAAATTCTATTTGCCTATTTAACTTCTTTCTTGTTTATTTTGAGGTTAGATTTATCAAATTCGGAGAGGGGGAGATTGAGGTCCCCCACTAGAATTGTTTTACTATCTCTTTCTTCCTCTAATTCCCTAGACTTTTCCTCTAGGAATCTGGATGCTATACCACTTGGTACATATATGTTAAGGAGCGATATTGCTTCATTCTCTATGGTGCGTTTTAGTAGGATGTAGTTTCCTTCCTTATCTCTTTTAATTAGATCTATTTTAGCTTTTGCTTTATCTGAGATAAGGATTGCTACTCCTGCTTTTTTTTACTTTTGCTGAGGCATGATATATTCTACTCCATCCTTTTACCTTTACCCAGTGCATATCCCCTTGTTTCTAATGTCTTTCTTGTAGACAGCATATTTTAGGATTGTGGTTTTTGATCCATTCTGCTATCTGCCTGTTTTATATGGGAATTAATCCCATTCACAATCGCAGTGATGATTACTATCTGTGACTTTACTGCCATCTTATTCTCTCCCCTATTTACGTCTTTGTGTCTTCCTTTTCCCTTCCCCTCCTTAAGAGTTTTCTTTTGACCATCACCTCCCTCTATATTCCCTCCCTGTGTCCCCCCTCTTCACCTACCCTTTCCCCTTGCTACTCTTTCCCTCCCTATTGACCACACTCCCTCTTGTTTCACCCCTGTCCCCTTATCCCTCCAACTGCCTGTAGGGCACAATAGGTTTTTATTCTTAACAAAGTATGTTATTTCCTCCTTGAACCCAAACCAATGCTAATAAATTTCATACGTTGCTCCTCTCCCTTCTTTAAATTTTATTCCTCCATGCTGACTTCTGTAAGTTTGGGTATGCAATTTCACATGTCCAGGCTGTGGGCTGCTAGCCCCAGGAAAAGACATTGACCCTGCTGTGGGCCCTGGGTTCTTTCCTACCTGGTTCTGATGTTCCTCTGCACTGTGGTGAAACAGCTGCAAACCCCTCTGGCTAGGTAAGTCTGCTGGCTGGAGCTTCTGCTTGTTCTGCCTCTCTCAGATCCACACTGGTGCAGCTTCTGGATGCTGTGCATTCTCCCTGCCCTGACCTGAGTAGGCACTTTCTTTGGCTGGGGATCTGCCATGCTCCATCTCTCAATGGGTTCTGTCACTCTTAAATCTGTTCAAATTCACTTTTTAGCTTTTAATCACAGAATTCTTCAAGGAGCCTGGAAAAGCTACTGTTGCCTTTCCCTGCTGCCTCAGTTTTCAATCACCACACTGGCTCCAGCTTGGGGCTGTCTTCCTCTTGCTCTGCCCCTTCCTACTATATCAGCAAGTTCAAAGGACATGGAAGATATTCAAATCCCATAACCATTACATACATACATACATACATACATACATACACACATACATACACACACATACACACATATATCTTCATAAGTTCCTGTGTAATATTTGTCATTTCTTTGTTGTATTCTTTCAGTCATATCCAAATCTTTGTGATCCCATTTGGAGTTCTCTTGGCAAATATAGTGGAGTGATCTTTTCCTTCTTCAGCTCATTGCACAGGTGAAAAACTGAGGTAAACAGGGTTAAGTGACTTACTCAAGGTCACACAGCTAGCAAATGTTAAAAGCTGGATTTGAACGCAGGTCCTTCCGACTCCAGAGCCAGCACTACATCCACTGTGCCAATTAACTACCCCATTTATTACAGTACAATAATATTCCAGTGCATTTACATGATATAAGATGTTCAACTATTTTCCAACTGATACATACTTACTTAGTTTCCAATTCTTTACTACAAGAAAAACTGCTATCATAAACATATTTGTACTTACTGGTCCCTTTCCTCTCTCTTTGACCTCTTTGGTATCTAGTAGTGGTGTTACTTGATCAAAGTGTATGAATTTTAATAATTTTTTAGTCATTGTCGTATCTTGCTTTCCAAAACAATCGTATGAATTTACAGCTCCACCAACTGTACATTAGGATAACTTTCTTCTCACAGTACCTCAAAAAATTTTCATTGTCTTTCATTGTCATCTTTGTCACACTGATATTCTTAGCATTCCTGTCTCAATTGGCTCTGGGTTACTATAAATATTTTCCATGCGTAGTTAATAAAAGTTTCAGGTATCTAGACCCACTATGAGTTTAGACAACATTGACACAGTAGCTTTGCAATTGTATTGTGATCATATTTAAGCCTTATCTGCCGAAGGGAAGGATCAGAAGCTTTTATTGGTTTGTCTCCATTTGTCTCAATATGAAAGTAAAAAAGATGGGATCTACCCCTCTGGTTTTCCTCAGTTACCACAGTTTTTTTTTTCTTTGATTGCCTTGAAATATTAAGTTAGTACTATAGCAAACATCCATTTAATTGAGCCCTTGCCTTTTTATATATTTATCTGTTTGTTTACTTACTTACTTTGATTTACTACAAAAATTACCAGAAAGTCCTAGGTGATGGTGGTCTTGAAATAATCTTAATAAGTAATAGAATCCCCTTCCCTGGAGATCTTAATGCAAAAATTAAAAGACAGCAATTAAGAATATTCTTAAGAGGGTTCATCTAAAGACATAGGGGTTCCAGGGTCCCTTCCTACACTGACTTTGTACAATATTTCTACTCAGCAAGCCCATCTCTTTGGGAGGATTTATTAAAGAATCACCTTGCACTTTCAAACATAACAACATGTTTAAATACATCATTTTTATTGTTTTTGTTATTTTGCTCTGGACCTGTGATTCCTTCCATGTATCACATAGAGCCTATCAACATTTATAGAGCAGATATATAGTCATATCTGAATTGTATATGTCAAATTCAGATAAGATAATAGACATTTAAATTCATATTTTCTGATTTTAGAATTCACATTTGCCATAATTCTTCATCAAAATAAAAACTGTAAGAAGAGGAATAAAAAAATGATATTTTAATAGCTATTTGTAAAGGTTAATGGATCTGTGACCATTACAACATATGTACTCCATTTACCAGTACAGATAGCAATGTCTCCAAGTCTTCATGCCCTTAATTTCTGGCATTTCTGCCTTGTCATTAGTCTACCACTTAAGGTCTGCCTGAAGTTGTGGAGACCTTTAATGGTTCTTCTATGATGTTCTTCAAGTTTCTTAAGAATATATATATATATACCCTGCCATAACGACAGTTGTCAACAAAATATCTCAATAAGTTCCAAAACATGGAAATTATACGTATGAGATCTCAAAAATATTTGAACTACACATTTGCCAAAGGAAGACTAAGCACTAAAGTACTCATCTGTTTCTTGCTTTTTCTACCTGGAATAATGAGAGCAAACATAACAAGACAAAGTCTTAAGAATACCCTAAAGGACAAGTGAAGCATCCTGGGGAAAACATAGTTAGACATGTACTCTGCTGCCCCGACACCTTGTCACCAAATAGACTTTGGCATTTTCAATATTTGTACCTCAAAAAGGTTGGAAGGAGGGAGGGGTAAGGAAACTTGTCTTTCTTTTTGTTTCTCCAATAAATCTCAGAATTATTCACAACAGGAGATTCTAATGAAAAAGTTTTACTATGTAAATGAGAACATCCATTAATGCAACTGCTGGTCCGACACCTAGTTCATCTCTGGCAATTTTCACTTCAGTAATTATTCTCTGAAAATCCAATTTGTCTAATTATCTTTCTGGCAAGCTTGAAATGAGGTCATATGTTAGGGAAAACTGCATTAATAATAGTAATAATACTTTACATTTGCATAGCATTTTATAGTTTTCAAAGCACTCTCACTCACATTTTCTTAGATTGCTATTAAAAAAAAAAACAACTCTGACATAAGCAGGGTTGATATTCTTTTCCTCATTTTCCCAATCAGGAAACTAAGGTGAAGAGAAGTTAAATGACTGACTTGAAATCACGCATCTGGTAAGTAAAAGGACCAGGTCTAACACAATAGGACTTAATGCTTCAAAAAACAACAACAACAAAACTTAGAGGTAATGTAGTCCACCCCTCACCATTGTATGTACAGTTAAGAGATACTATAGTCTGACATCAGGAATAGGTCCTCAGCCATTTAAAAGCTTTAATTCCATGGGAAAGCCATTTTAATATCTGTCTGTAAAATGGCTTTCACTATGATACCTACTTCCCAGAGTTGTTGCGAGGATAAAATGATATAGTAAGTCTAAATCACTTGGTGAATCTTAAAGCACCCTAGAAAAAGATAGCTATCATTAGAAATGAGGAAACAGGTTCAGTGAGCTTGAAATGACTTGCTCAGGTCACACAGATAGTGCATTGCAGGACTGGAATTTGAAGTGAGTTTTCTAGGTGGGAAAGAGCACTTCTAGTGTAGAGAAACTTTTTATGTAATCAATAAACATATTTCCCTTCCCTCAAATTTCAAGTGTTGACCTGAATAAGAAAATCACAGAATTTTAAAGCTGGTAGATACTTCAAAGTTCCTCCTTGTAGCATCTGATTCAAGTCAATTCAATAAACATTTATGAAGTGCCAACTATGTGCCATTAGTACAAGCCAGTCTCTGCCCTCAAGGAGCATATAATCTAGCGGGGAAAAGGTTGAGGTACAGCACAGTTTCTTAAGAAGACATACGTACATTGCCATGACCACAGTTGTTCAACCAAATATCTCAATAAGTTCCAAAATATGCAAATTATATCTCTGAAATCTCAAAAGTAATTGAACTACACTCTTGCCAAAGGAAGCATAAAAACTAAAGTACTCATCTGTTTCTTGCTTTTTCTACCTGAAATAATAAGAACAAACATAACAAGACCAAGTCTTGTTAAGAATACCCTAAAGGACAAGTGGAGCATCCTGGTGACAACTTAGTTCTGAAAATTCTAAACTATAAGGTTTTGGTAAGATTTTACTGTTCTGCCTTCCTGAATTCTGATCAAAGTGGAGAGGCAACTAAAAGAGTTGAGTAGGTGTTGAGTACCAGTCAAAAATTGAGTCACTCAGCATGGTCGTGAGATTTTCAAATTATCCTGGGAAAGGCATTATGGTCACTAGAGTTAAAACCAAGCAGAGTTACTGAGGCAAAATGGAAAGTTATCTCCTTTCACTCATTGCTTCCGCTTCTTAGGTCTCTGATCAAATATAACAAGTTTAATGCCTTTTCTAAATATCAAATTATAGTGGAAATATGTTTTGTGTGCAATCCTTTGTTATTCTCTAGATTCCATTTTTTCACTACAGACCAATCTTATAACTTTGTCTTGCAAAAGAGTTTTAGTTTGCTGTGGAAGCTTACTATCTGACTTGCTGAAATCTTCCATGCCTTGCCCTCCTTTGACATTTTTCATAGGCCACCCACCATGTTTGACTTAAAGACATCATTCTCAAGGTGGCCTAAAGTTGGAACACTGAGTGACCTCTTACTTTCTCTGAGTCTGGAACAACTTTCAGATTTTCAGGGAAGAATGCCCCATTCTTTCCTGGAGGTTAAGGAAGAATCCTCCCTCTTCACTTAGAAACTGAAGTGTGGATGCCTCATTTCCATAAGGATGATCAGAGGGAAGTCTCTGACAAAACCCTGCAAATAAAACTCACTCAAATTTCTAACCAACAGAAGACTCATCGACAGTCTGTAGACTGAATTGTTGGGTCCTATCCTCCATCAAAGCCCAGAGATTTTTTTTTTTCCTCTCTGATCCTAAGTGACCACTTAACCCATTGCAATAGACTGCTCTTGGCTTTATCTTTTTCCCTTTACCTATTTCCATTTGTTCTTGCTGTTGCTGTTGTTGGTGGTGGTGATGGTGTGTGTGTGTGTGTTTATTTTTTATTGTTTTGTTCTGCTGTTGCTGCACTCACTATCAGCTTCTGCTACCAATGCAGCCTACACACTATCTGCTGGTATTGATGAATGTCAATATGCCACCAATAATGCCTCTTATAATGACTCCTGGAGTCATTCCTTCCTAACAGAATCCAACTGAACCAACCAGATGTATTTTAGTCAGGTCAGGAGTACTTCCCTTTAGTTCAGGAACCACTGATTATGACTGTGACCAAATGTCCTAGAAGTCATACCTCTGAGGAAAGGGAAGGACAGGCAACCTCATTGCTACCTCCATCTCCTATCTATGTGCTCACCTGCAATAGGTACTCCCACACCACAACACCACAACATATTCCTTATATCACGAATTGTTGCCCAGGGAGGGACTATTTAACAAGATAGACAGCCTGCTCTCTTAGTAAGTATGGCTCTGTGATTCAGGAGGTTAATGTAGTGATTTGGCTGAGAAAATTTGTGTTCTTAAGGAAGTGTTGATCAAAGTTATGACTAGGACTCCTGGCTGCTGTAGCATTGTGGGACATGATTTCCTCACACTAAACTAATTGCCTCAGCAGAGGCTGCCCCAGAGGTACATGGTGGAGCAGTAGATAGAACATTGAGCCTGGAATCAGGAAAACTTTAGTTCAAATCCAAGTTTAGATACTATTTGACCCAGGGCAAAGCACTTAACCCTCAGTTTGCCAAAGTTTCTTCAATTGTAAAATGAGAATAATATTAGAACCTACCTCCTGGAGTGTGAACATCAAATGAGTTAACATTTGTAAGGTGCTTAACACCATGCCTGATACATAGTAGGTATTTTTAAAAAGAGTATTCCTTTTCTTTTTCCTCCCACTCCCCATGAACCATTAACTAGAAAAGGACTTCTTTTCCCCAGTAGTATGGGATTTCTCCTGTGGTCAAGCTAAAACCAATGCCCTCCAGGCAATGTATAACCTTCCACATATATGTAGTCAGCTACCATGATACTCACTCCCCCTTCCTCAGCTCTGAGGTTTTCTCTTTTGCAGACTAAACACCACCGAGTCCCTTAACCAATCCTCAAATGACAGAGGATCAAGGTCTTGACTATTTGTCTATGATACTGTACTAAGGGAACTTATGCAAATGATAAGGAGAAATATGTGATCTCTAAATTCCCTTTCAGCTCTGATACTCAGTGGATTAGAAACTGCTTACAAACATTCTTCTAAATCTACCTTAAGCTCCATTACTTGAAACAAATGGTAGTAGTCATGAACTGATGGACATGAGGGGGTAGAACAAATATCATTTCTGTGATATTAGTTCCTTAGTTCATATCCAATCTAAGATACTTACTAGCCCCTGGTCAAGCACTTAATCTCAGTTTCCTCAACCGTAAAATGGGAATAATAATAGCTTCATGCTATTTGCCTCATGCTATGCTCTTACCAAAATAAGTCTCTCCAAAAAAAAGTTATTTCAAATTTTCCCAAAGAACTCTTCTTTTTGTGCTCTTCATGATGCTCTTCATGATGCTTGTCTAAGAAGTCAATATTACTAGTTTAAAAACCTGAGTTCTAATGAGTGGTATGTTTATATATGTTGAACTCTAGAATCCCCTCAAGAATTAGAGACTAAATTGCATGGATAATTGAAACTCACAGATATGCTAATTGGTTCATTTTGTACAATAGTCTACAGAAGTTTTAACAAAAATAACCCAAGTTGTAAGAAAGTGATGAATCTATTTTCATTTTTTTTCTTTGTATTATCTGTGCTAACTAACAGATAGATATGCTAATAGACACTAAAATGTCCTGCAAGGGAGAAATCAGGAGGAAGATAAGAAACAGAGATTACATTTAATCTGTAACCATTATTATAACACAAGTTAACTGTATGCCTGTGGTGAAAAGGAAAGGGCCCTGCTTATTGGATAATGGGTGAATATAACTAAATGGATCTGCAACCTCATTAACTTTGGAGTTCCTTCCAGTGATGCAGATGACATTCCATACCTGCTTGCTTCTCCTGTGTGGTTCTTATCTATGTTTTCCCCAATATTTGACACAGGGAATATACATAAATGCTGAGTTCCATTATAGTTCCTTTCAAAATTATTAAAGTAACAGGGAAGCAATCTGTCTATCCATCTGTTATCAGTCCTTTCCCCCCTCCCCCAGGTGATCAGCTTATCTTTATTTTAACTCATAAAATCCCTTGATCCCATCCTCTTCTACTCTTCTTTGGAGGTCCATGTTGGTTAAGTGTTGCAACCAAAACATACCCACCATGAACCTCTTTGTTGTGCTATATGCAATAGCCATCTGCAATGTTTCAGAAACAGGAGTGGTTCGGGTATTTCAGTCATATAATTATCCTTTGTTTTTTGTAGGAAATTTGGGATCAGTAAAAGAATTTATCATACCTTTCTTCCTCATAAAACAAAGGATGAAGGTTCTCTATCTTATTTATAAATACTTTGCTGTTGCATTTAGACACTATAAGCATTTCTTACCAAATTCACCACCACAACTCAACCCTTACTCAAAGATGAAGCAAAAAGCAAGCAAGTGACCATCCAAAAATCAAATAAAACAGTCCTATTTAAACAAAGTCAACAGACACAACAACCGCATCTGGCATTGAATTCCCTATTCCACCGTCCATAGATCTCCGCCCACTTCTCTACTGGAAAGAAAAAAGAGAGAGACAGAGAGAGAGAGAGAGAGAGAGAGAGAGAGAGAGAGGGAGGGAGAGAGGGAGAAAGAGAAATTAATGTCTCCAGTACTGAAATTTTTCAATATAATTAATCATATTTTGATTGCTTTTTAATTTTGCTATGTGAATCATGAGTGTTATCATGTAGAGTGTTCACTTTGTTCTATCATCTTTGCTACATTATTTCATATAAATTTCTTATTTCTCTGAGTTTTTCGTATTTCTTATCTACATTTTTGAAGTTTTATTTATATGATTTGTTTTCTATTATAAACATTCATGGGTTACCACCACTTCATCAGAAGTCTCTTGTAACAAAATAAAACAAGTAAAACTTATATTATCCTAAATATATGTAATATTCTGTATTTGTAGCTCCCAACCACTTCTCCATTTTTAAAAAAATAAACAGAAGTCTATTTTCCCCCTCCCACATTCCATTTCATTAAAAAAGACAAAATAAAAATTATTTCCTTGTAGCAAATGTGCATAATCAAGATATATTTATATACACACACTATATAGATATATATACACAGACACATATATACACACATATGTGTTTGAGTGTGTGCACATGCACGTGTGTGTGTGTGTGTGTGTATATCTCCTTCAGCATCCTAAGCCTATTGCCTATCAGGACGTGGATAATACGTTGCATCAAGAGACCTCTGGAATAATAGATTATTATTATATTATAAAGAACTCTCAGAGTTGTTCATCTTTGTGGTATTATTGTTTAAAGTTATCATTTAATTCTTCATCAAGTTGTATGTCTTTGCATATATTTTTAAAATCATCTATTTCCCAAATTCTTCTATCACATAAGGGTTCCATCTCATTTATATATATATAGGAGACAACTTGGTGCTACAGTGGGTGGCCTTCTGGACCTGAATTCAGGGAAACCTGAATTTGAATTCAGTCTCAGACATGGTAGTTGGGTGATACTGAGCAAATCATTAAAGTTCTATTAGCCTCAGTTTATGGGAACTGTAAAATGGGGTTATTAGTAGCACCTATATAACAAACTTGTTGTAAGAATCAAATGAAATAGTTGTAAAAGTACTTTAATAAGCCTTAAAATGCAACATAAATATTGTTGCTGCTGCTGTTGCTGCTACTACTACTTATAATTATTATAAATCATAACGTATTCAGCCATTATACAAATAATAGGTAACCCTTTAGTTTCTGGTTGATTTTGCAACCACAAAAATAGTTGCTATGAATATTTTGGTATATTTAGAATCTTTTTCTACTTTGTTCACTTTTAGATATGTAGACTTGGCATTGAAATGGCTAGGTCATAGAACAGACACTAAAAATGTTTTGTGAAAAATTTCAAATTAATTCCCTATTAGTTTTATTCATTCACAGATATCCTCACTGTACTTCAATTGGCCATTTTTTTTCCCCACATCTGCATCAGCATTTGTCATTGCCCTCCCCACTGTTTTTATCTTCACAGATCCAATGGTCATGAAGTATAATTACAGAATTATTTTCATTTGTATTTCTCAAATTAGTAGTGCTTGTGGGAAAGCAGTTATCATTTGAACTTTACTTTTAACTAAACTGACCAAAAGAGGGCAGAACACATAAGTGTTTATAATTCTACTTGTCTCTCAGCTAGCTTCTCCACTTTTCCACACATTCCCCCCAGTATGTGATTCTTCTCCTCCATCTTCTTTTTTTCTTGCAGAATCTTCACAATATAACTTATTGGTTTGTAGGTCTTTTGTCTCAATTGAATACATTTATGATTCCTTGACATATCAGAATTCTAAAAGAATCTTTTAATATCCCCTTTGCCATGAGAATTTGCAAAGTTCATCTTTTCTGATTTTTCAATTTTATTTCTTTTTTAATGCTTCTCTTTAACATTATATTTGTATTTGAAAGTTCCTTTCAGTTCCAATTTTCCCATCAGAAATGTTTGAAAGTCCTCTATTCCTTCTAAAATTCATTTCTTTCCTTGAGTTATAATGAATATTTGTGGGTACATTATTCTTGTTTGCAGAAGTTTATTTTTTGTGTTTTGGAGCATCTCCATCAATCTTCTCTTCTCTTTTATGCTAATATCTGGCAAATCTCATACAATCCTGATTGGAGCTCTTAATTTTCCCTAGAGGCTATGTATTTTATCAGTAACATTCTTGGAAATTTTCATTTTGGGATTTCTTTAAGTTAATGATAGATATTTTTGTTCATTTTTACATCGCCCTCTTGTTCTAATCTGCCTGGGAACTTTTCTTTAACAATTTTTTAAAATGTAAGATTCTGTTTCTTTTCATGGCCATGGATTTTAGGTAATAATATATACATGCTATCTGTCCTTAATATGTTTTTCAAGCCATTTTAAAAAAAAAAAATTCATTAATTATGTTTTACTTTATTTTCTCATTCTTTTGACTTCACTTTGTTCATTGAGTTCTTACTGTCTCATGGAATCATTATTTTCCTGTAGTTCATGATGATTTTTAGAAAATCTGTTACTATTATAAGGTTAAAGTTTTGTATTTCTTCTTTTAATCTGTTAAACATTTCCTCCCTGATTTTCTCTTCAATAGTTTTTTTTCTTTTAAAATATATTTATTTTAAAAGTCTTTCATCATTTATTTAAAGAATTGTAATTGTAATTGTGGACAAGGTACTTTTTTTTGAGGTTTTAATTGTAGGTGTTTTTGAGTTATTCTCTTCTTACAAGTTTGTCCTTTGGTCATTTCTTCCATTATATTCCTTCATTTTTCCATTGTGAAAATAATGTTGCATTACTACATCCACAGACTAGCTCTCCAATCTTTTCCCTGTTGGTAGAGAACCATTTTGTTACCAAATTTTCACTGTGAGCAAGAGGGCTAATGACAAAGCATGCTATCTTCTTTTTCTTTTCTTTCCTTTTCTTTCCTTTTCTTTTCTTTTCTTTTTGTTCTTTAATTGAGAGATGAAAGACCCAACATCAAATAATGAGATAGATTTTTTCAGATATGGCAAATATCAGAATTTGCCTAACATTTTGTCCAACAGTCATAAATCGATGTTTAGCCCTAGACCCGAAAGATCAGTATTGTATATCCAGAGCCTTTAGTCCCCAAAGCCTGGTGAAAAAGAAAACAAAAATATAGGCTAGGCTATGCAAGTTACTTGACTTTAAAGAATTTTTCTGTCAGACATTTTCCCCCAAAATCTAAGTGACTATCTTAAATAAAAGCCTATGTAAACATTATTTTAATTAATGAATTAATTAATTTTTATTTTTCAAAATTCTGTTTTATAAGATGTTGAGTTTTAAATTTTCTCCCTTGAACAGATTCTATGAAGATGGTGGAGTAAGTCAGAAAATTCCAAGCTCTCAAGATTTTCCCCCACAAAAGAGTTAAAATAGCACCTTAGCACAAACAAAGTGCGGGTGGAGATAAATAAGAACCGGAGCACAACTGGGAACTTCCTGGGACAATTTGAGAAGATCTGAAGAAAAATCCAAGATAAGACTTGGTCCTGTGAAGAGTAAAAACCTCCAGGTTAGGTTTTATTTTAACAACAAGAAGCAAGCTCTGGGGTGAATTGGTTTGAGGGGCTGCCTCTGTAGCCACCACAGGAACTTTTACCCCAGGGGATAGGAAGGGGAGTTGGGTGTTTTAGGCCAGGAAGATCAATGTGGGAACCTGTGCTGACCAGGAACACTGGACCCGGCTGTGCCGTGAAAAGCTACAGAGGAGGAGGGCGGGGAGAGGAGAAGGAAACAGCACACATCTGGTGATTGCAGAAGCAGTGAGGTAGAAAGCCTCTGACTGCAGGCACTTCCAGGAAGTTGGAGGTTTGGCTTTGGTTGAGGCTAGAGAGGAGAACTGAAGCTCTAGGGCAACAGGCACCATTTCCCACACCCTAGGGCTAGAGGTGATTTACAAAAATTAAGCTATTACCACCAAAAATGCATAGGCAAAGGAGAAAGAATCCAACCACAGAAAGCCGTCATGGGAATAAAGGTGACCAGGGTTCATCTTCAGAGGAGGATATTGAAGAAACCCCCAGAGAGTAATGTCAAACGGTCACTTGTCCAAAAAGAATTCATAGAAGATCTTTAAAAAGACTTTAAAAATCACATGACAGACATGGAGGAAAAACTGGAAAAAAAAAAAGAAGAATCCAAGAAAAACAAGAAGGTAACGAAAGGAAAGTCACTCAATTAGAAAAGGAAATCCAAAATCTTAAGGAAGAAAATGACACCTTGAAAATTAGAATTGTTCAAAGTGAAGCTAGTGAAATTATAAGAAATTAAGAAATAATTAAACAAAATATGAATAATGAAAAAAATAGAAGAGAAGGTAAAACATCTTATAAGAATAACAACAGATCAAGAAGAGGAAATATATAAATAATTGGGCTAACCAAAAAATACAATCAAAAAAGGAATATTGATAAAGTAATACAAAAAGTAATTAAAGAAAATTATCCTGAACCATTATAACAAGGGGGCATGGGAGTAGAAATAGGAAAAAAAAATTATCAATCATCACTTAAAAGAGATCCTATGAGGAAAACTGATAGGAATATCATAGTTAAATTCCAAAACCCCCAGCTCAAAAGTAAAATATTAAAAGCATCAAGATTAAAGCAATTTAAATATGATGCTACCACAATTAGACTCACACAAGACCCAACAGTGGAGACAATTAAGGGACCACAGCTCTTGGAACATAATATATCGAAGAGCAAAAGAACTAAGGCTTCAGATGAAAATATCAAACCATGTGAAGTTAA
Source organism: Pseudochirops corinnae (assembly GCA_028646515.1). NCBI lineage: Eukaryota > Metazoa > Chordata > Mammalia > Diprotodontia > Pseudocheiridae > Pseudochirops > Pseudochirops corinnae. Next base: position 14,016 of record JAQQSV010001781.1, read on the forward strand.
GTATAATCCTGAAGGGAAAAAAAAAAATTAACATTTGGTAACCTCTTCAAATTTCAAGATTTGTTAAAAAAAAAAATCCTGAACTCAATAAAAGATTTGACATGCAAGAACCAAGAAAAATATAAGGTACATACCAAAGACTAATTATTAGGGATTCATAAAGACAGACTGTTTAATATGATATGTGTGTATACATATACATATGCATATATATAGAGAGTGTAAAATATATGTCTAAGATTCGTATTAATAATTGAGTAACTCATGAAAAAATTGGGGTAAACCTGAGTATGATATGAATTTCAAAAGTTAATCCACTTAAGAACACTTAGAAAGAGTAATTATTTTGTACAAATGAGGTGTAAGAGGAAGAATCAATACAGAGGAATTATATGGGGGGGAGGGCTGGTAGTTCTGGTAACCTGCTTTCATCAGGAATGGGTTTAAGAGGGAAATATAGAGAGAGATATAGATATAGACATGGTTATAGATATAGATATAGATATAGATATAGATATAGATATAGATATAGATATAGATATAGATATAGATATAGATATAGATATAGGTAGGTATAGATACACATACATATACTTTGAAGAATATATGCAAGTCTTTAAATTCAGAAGAAATAAAATGGTAGAGGTATAGGGAGGGATGAGAGGACAAGGGAGGGCTCTTTAGAGGGGACCTGAGTTCAAATGTGACCTCAAACACTTTTAACACTTACAAACCATATGACCTTGGGCAAGTCACTTAACCCCAATTGCCCTGCCTTTCCCTCTTCAAAAAAAAAAAAAGAAATCTAAAGGACCCTCCCTGTAGTGGAGTCATGGACCAGAGTAATGTTAGAAAGCAAGAAGAAATATATGGTATTGTTAGGGAAAGAAACCATCTGGTGATATTTTTGCTTTGTTGCTGTTGAGTTTTTCTTTTTTTTTGAGATTGGTTAATTCCAGGGGTTAAGGGTGACAAAGTTATAAGTGGGACTTGTGAATAGCTATGGGACAAATTAAGACCTAACAAAGAAAGGAATCTTGTCTTAATGTTGGTAGGAAGAACTGAGCTCCAAACATTTAAACTTTGTGAGTCCTCATTTCCTCATTTGTAACTTGAGGATAATAATAGTGGGTACATAAAATTGTGAGGCTCCAATAAGTTAATATGGTCTAAGTGCTAAGTAAAGATTTTATAAAGCTCAACACAAAAATTAGACATTACGTTAAAGCTTTATATAGACATCAAGTATTATTATTACTACATATTAATGTGGTTAGTATCTGACTAAAGTCCCTATCTACTAGCCAGGAAAAGTCCTGTGTGTGGTTTTTTTTTTTTTTTTTATTTATTTTCATTTGTAGATAGACTTTAGCTCTTGATCTGTTATTTTAAGCAATAAATACCTTTCACTCTCAACTATATAATAATGCATTACATGGTTAATAAAGTAGAAACATCAAACAAATGAATAAAGAGTAACAGAATGCAATTACAAATGAATTTTTTTTCTGATGCGATATGTGGTTTAGATGTGGTAAACAATGATGCTCAGTCCTAGGACAAGGTAATAAAAATTTACGGAGTGCTTAAGTAGAAGGTATTATTTCTGTTGTTCAGTCATGTCTGACTCTGACCCTATTTGGGTTATTCCTGGCAAAGATACTACAGTGGTTTGCCATTTCCTTCTTCAGCTCATTTTACAGATGAAGAAACTGAGGAACACAGGGTTACGTGATTTTCCCAGATTTGCATAGCTACTATGTATCTGAGCCAAATTTGAACTCATGAACATGAGTCTTCCTGACCCACTACTCTATCCACTACAACACCTAGATGACTAAATATTATTTAGTTCAACTTAATTCAATCCAACAAACATTTTTGAAGTGTCATTTATTAAAGTGCCAGCCACTGAGCTAGGCATGGTTACTGACCTCAAAGAGCTTATATTCTACTGTATCCATTATTATTTATATCACCAAAACTGGGCTGGTGTTTGTAGACCCATGCATTCATTACACATTTTCTGATATAGTTTGGCCATACCTAAAACACACGGATAATTGTTCCTTATTCACAACTCCTGAATCTCTATTATATAGAAATAAACTTTCATAAATGTCAATTTAGAAATCTTTGTGCTGATAATCTCTTTCCAAAATTACATATTTGTACTTTCTTTTACAGTGCCCCATTAGAGTTTATTCTATATATAATTTTTATTTCCTTCTGTATGTATGTGTTATTTTCCCAGGACACCTTGATCTCCTAAACAGCATAGACTGTTTTGTTTTTCTGTTTACTTAAGCTCATGTGTTTGCAACAAGTAAATACTTGGTGAACCAATTGAATTGAATTGAAAGTAGTTTCCTTTAAAAAGCAATCCCAGACAAAAACTGATTGATTTCTCGATGGATTCTACCAAGAGTTTGAGAACTTCCTAAGGATCAATGGTAAGAAAAAAATATGCTTGATTTGTAATTCACATGCAAAATGTTGACTTTCTTACTTTTTAGATTCTAGATTATGAAGAAAGCCTCTAAAAGCTGATCTTTCTGAGCAATATTCAGATACCTAAAGGCTGGAGCAAATGCTTCCAATGCTCTGCCAGAAACAACTAATAAGCCTGGAATGACTTCACAATTCCTACAAGTAAAAAAATAAGATGCTAAATTAAAAGGGCTAAAAAGTAACAAAAGAGAATTTATTTGTACCCCATGATAGCTTTTCATTTTTCTATATTTTGCATATGTTTATACAAAAGTACTTTATTACAATGTTAAATATTATTTAACATTTGACATTTTATATCATTATTGTTGTTAATATCTTTAAGGACATTATGTGCCACACTGTGCCACATTAATCTAGTGGCACAGTAGAGAAAGTGTTGGGCCTGGAATATGGGAAGACTTTTGTTCAAATCTGATGTTTGATCCTGCGTAAGTCACTTAATCTTTGCCTCAGTTTCCTCAGCTGTGAAATAATAATAACAATAATACCTAACTCCCAGGATTTTTGTGGTGATCAAATGAAATATCTGTAAAAAGTTTAGTACCATGGCTGGCATAAAGTAGATGCTGTAATAATGCTTCGTCTCTCCATTCCTGTAATCCTCCCTGCTCCCATTCCTTTGCCTTTACTAAAACTATTCCCTCTTCCTCATTCCAGAAATGCTATCTCCAATCCCACTGTGAAATTCTCCAATCTAAGATCCTACTCAGGTTCATTAAGCCCCCTGTGTTCTCTCTTGGGCAGAAGTCATCTTTCTCTTAAGTTTCTCTTGCATTTTGGTTGGGCTTTTATCTTGCACTCATTAATACAAATATATTGAAGAAAGGGAATGAATTTTATTTTAGTTTTTTTTTTTCTTTGTATGAGGGCAATTCCCCTTACATCTTTGTACAGACGCAGCATGGAATAGGGAATCAAATTTCAGCCTTGAAGCCAAGAATCATTTCTTCTAATTTCTCCCTCCCAAAATTGATTAAATCACAGGGCTGCAGAAAAAAGAGTGCTGAATTTGTATTCAGAAGGCCTCAGTTTGAATCCTGGTTCAAGTACTTACTATCTATCTGTGTGAACCTGGGCAAGTCATTACCTCTTTACATTTCTATTTCATCTTCTACAAAATAAAGAAATTGGACTATTTTAATTTAGAGGTGCAGTCAAACTTTAAAACAATGAATTGATGGATAGTAAATAGTCTCCAAAAGTATATATAACAGAGTAAGTGTTTAATGTTAATTGAATTTCTTTTAGGTTTTATCTTTATAATTATTGCTTATAATGATTTATAAAATTTTATAATTTTAAGTTGATTTGTTTTATCATTATGAGGATATATGCTTGGAAATTTCTATACAAAGGTTAAACTTTTGACCTTTCTTCATTAGCTGATCTTCTCTACCCAATACCATTATCAGAGGAGGATCACAGAATAATGACTTTAATATTAAAAAAGAAACAAAACACAAAAAAAATTCAGAGGCTTTGGCTACCTGAATTGTTGCATCAGAGATGTTACACTGCCTATATATATATGTATCAATTTCATATCCTCTCATTCTGACTCGATGGACATTATTTTTGTTAATTAATTTTTTATTTTTAGTTTATATCATTCATTTCCACAAGATTTTGAGTTACAAATTTTCTCCCTGTTTTTCCCCTACCCACCAACCCAAAACAGTGATCCCATTGTATACCCCTTTCCCAATCTGCTGTCTCCTATATTGTCCCACATAACCCCTCTGACTTTCCTGTACCACAAGATAGATCTCCCTACCCCAGTGCCTATATATCTTATTTCCCAGTTGCATTTAAATAATGATAATAATAGTAATTATTCTATATGTGTGTGTTTATATATTATGTATATAAACACATATACACATTTTTTTAAAACGTTTGATTTTAAAACTTAAATTCTAGATTCTTTCCCTTCCTCTCTCATCACCCACCCACACTGGGAAGACAATCAATTCAACACAGGCCGTATATGTGTAGTTATGCAGAACATCTCCATGACGGACATATTGTGAAAGAATGATTATATTTTCCTCCCTCCTATCCTACCCCCCACTTGTTCTATTCTCTACTTTGTCACTGACCCTTTACAAAAGTGTGTGCTTCTAATAACCCTCCCTCCCAACCTGCCCTCCCCTCCATCATTCCCCCCTCATCCCCTTTTCCCCCTACATTTCTGTAGGGCAAGATACCCAATTTAGAGTGTATGTCATTCCCTCCCTAAGCCAAATTGAATGAGAGTAAGGTTGACCCATTCCTTTTGGCCTTCCCATTCTTCCCCTCCATTGTAACACTTATCCCTTGCCTCTTCTATATGAGATAATTAACACCATTCTGTCTCTCCCTTTCTTTTCTAATTATATTCCTCTTCGACCTCTCAGTTTCACCTTTTAACTACTTTATTTTTAAAATATCATCCCTTCCTATTTAATTGATCCTGTGCCCTCTGTCTATGCATACCTGTACACGTATATACACACACTCATATATATATTCATATGCATATATACCTTCCTATATATACACATTTATATTCCCTTCAACTATCCTCATACTGAGAAAAGATTCATAAGTTACAAGTATCATTTTTCTATCTTGGCATGTAAGTAGTTCAACTTTGATAAGTTCCTTATGATTTCTTTTCTCTGTTTACCTTCTCAAGCTTCTTGTATTTGAATTTCAGACTTTTTATTCAGCTCTGGTTTGAAAGTTATGGACATTAATTTAATTTATTTTTAAAAATTAAAAGATGATCCCTGAATATTTACTTAATGGGAGCTACCAGTGAATTTTATGAACATGTTGGGCTTCCTACACTTCATTAGATATGATAATACACCCAAATTGATAACGTTTACCCAATCAGGCTAACAGAAGTACCAAAAAGTTTCCATTTGATACAATATACTCTTTGATAAATTAGATTATGAACTCCTTAAGAGCAGGGACTTTTTTGTTTGTTTTTGTTTAGTTTTGTTTTGATTTTCTTTATATCTCTGTCAGAACAGAGAAAAAAGTAAACTGAGTTAATAAAATTCCAACCATGTTTCTTTTAGTAGCAAGGTTGGCATGCAGTGATCCTTAGTAGCCAAAAGACCTTGAATAAGGCCTAACAGAATTCTTTCATAGTCAAAAAGAGGAACATCAAAAGTACAATGAAAGCACAAAATTTTCAGTAACATAGGTATACATTCTTGTTGTTTAAAATTAAACAAGAAAAAAACCTCTAGCATTAGCTTGATATTATAACATTCAGACCTCCCATTCTAAAACCCTGTTAAATAAAATAAAGTATAATTTGGAAAATTTGGAAATTGCTACAGCAGTTTAGATTGAATAGTTTAACCTTTAGGATAATCAAGTTTCTTCAAAATGTGGGTGGTAGATTAAATTACAAGGGTGAAGGCACAAGTGACAAAAATAGAACTGTGAGCCAAATGACCTAAGGTTACCTAAGTAAACTTACAAGGGTAATTAATTTGAACTGAAATCACACAAAAAAAAATTTTTTAAATAAATATTTATTTTCACAATTTCCCTCCTTTGACTCTTGGGAATCCATATTTCCCATGAATCACTTAGACTGATTAAAGTTATAATTCAAGTTATAGTAAAAATCATATTTACCTATTACTCTGTAATACTTAGTAAAGCTAAAATAATGACTACAGAAGCAAAAAGGCTGTGAATAAGAAATTTGAATCATTGTGAACAACCACGAGTTTCTTAAGCAATTTGGCAAAGTTAAAAAGCTTTGACATCTAGAACTAGGAGAATCCTATGGCATGGTGAATATGGACTAAAGAAATTTTATCACAGATATTCTAATTTAATGGGATTAATTTGAGATGGTATGGCCCCCAGGCCATCAGGCTTAATCTTGTAACAATTCTCTTGTTGGTCTTTGAGATGGCCAATGAATGATTAATTGAGAAACTTCATTGGGGATGGGGGATATTCCCCTTCACTAAGTAGGCCTAACAGAAGCAGAAGCACATAAGCAAGGAAGTAAAAGGAAGAGTGAACAATAAAATGTCCTTCCTAGTAATCCATTCTAATGTCTATTTCATCAGTGCATGATATCTAAGGGATGAGATGCTTCATGTAATTGTCTGATTTCAGAAAATTCCTCCTCTTGGGGATTATGTTTTAGGTCTGCCCTCAGAGCAGTTCGACAGGAAAGAGCTTCCCTTGGAAGATATGCTTCTCTGATTGAGATGGCTTGTAGAAATTGTTAGCTGTTTCTGCTATGATCTTTTGCAAAATAGACCTTAATACAATTTAGCATACCCTCCTAAATTTGATTTTCCTATAAGCAGAGCAAGCATCCAGAATCCATAATTCACTCAAAATTTCAGGGAGTTAAAGGTTTTATGTATCATCTGTAGTTGCCAAAATTTTTTATTTAATACAGCATTAAAATTTATAGGTAAAAAGAGAATCTTAAAAAATAAGTTCACAAAGCCCTTGCTTATAAAATAAACTCTTTTGGATAATGAACAATATTTATCCAAGTAGACATGCAAGCTGGGGTGCATAAGAGGAAAAACTTTAGTTTTACTACTTATAATGGCCCTGTAATATGTTAGCAAATTGTTATGCCACTGAAAAATCATAAATTAAACATTAAAATATAACATAAAACAAGGTTCTGATACTCTTTTTTTCAAACTTTTGTTTATTTTTAGTTTACATCATTCATTTCCATGAGATTTTGAGTTAGAAATTTTCTCCTCATCTTTCCCCTACCCACCACCCCAACAGTGATCCCACTGTATACCCCCTCCCCCAATCTGTTCTCTCATATATCCTCCCCCATCACCCCTTTGACTTTCCAGTAGGGCCAGATGGATTGTAACTACCCCAGTACCTGTATATCTTATTTCCTAGTTGCATGTAAATAATAATAATGATAATTATACACATACAAACACACACATACACATACACACACATATAATATATATATATATATATATATATATATATATATATATACATATATGCACACACATATTTTGAACATTTGATTTTAGAACTTTAAATTCTAGATTCTTTCCCTTTCTCACTCATCACCCGCCACCACTGGAAAGACAAGCAATTCAATACAGGCTATACCTGTGTAGTTACTCAGAACATCTACACAATGGACATATTATGAGAGACTGATTATATGTCCCTCCTTCCTCTTCTACCACCCACTTGTTCAATTCTCTACTTCGTCCCTGTCCCTTTACAGAAGTGTGTGCTTCTAATAATCCTCCCCCTAACCCTGCACTCCACTCTATCCTCCCTGTTCTCATCCCTTTCCCTCCTACTCTCCTGTAGACCAAGATACCCAATTTAGAGGGTATGTCATTCCTTCCCTAAGCCAAATTAAATGAGAATAAAGTTAATTCATTCCCTTTTGCCTTCCTGTTCTTTGCCTCCATTGTAACAGTTATCCCCTGCCTCTTCTATATGAGAGGATAAACTCCATTCTGTCTCTCCTTCTCTCCTATTATACTATTCCTCTCCCACCTCTCATTTTCACCTTTTAAAATTGTATCCCATGCTATTCAATTGATCCTGTGCCCTCTGTCTATGTACACATATATACACACACTCACATATGTATTCATACACATATATACACTCCTATATAGACATATGTGTATGTATATATATATATATACATTTATATTCCCTTCAACTATACTTATACTGAGAAAAGTTTCATAAGTAACAATTATCTTTTTTCCATGTTTGCATGTAAATAGTTCAACTTTGATTAGTTCCTTATAAATTCTTTTCCATGTTTACCTTCTCATGCTTCTTGTATTTGAATGTCAAATTTTCTATTCATCTCTGATTTTTTCATCAAGAATGCTTGGCATGCCTCCACCTCATTGAATGACCATATTTTGCCCTGGAACATTATACTCAATTTTGCTGGGTAGGTGATTTTTGGTTTTAATCCTAACTCCCTGGATCTCTGGAATATCATATTCCATGCCCTTTGATCCACTAATGTAGAAGCTACTAGATCCTGAGTTATCCCAATTGTGTTTCCACAGTATTCAAATTGTTTCTTCTTGGCAGCTTTTAATATTTTATCTTTGATCTGGGAACTCCAGAAACTGGCTATAACATTCCTAGGAGTTTTCTTTTGGGTATCTTTTTCAAGAGGTGATTGGTGAATTCTTTCAAGTTCTATTTTATCCACTGGTTCTAAAATATGAGGGCAATTTTCCTTGAGAATTTGTTGAAGGATGTTTTCTGGGTTCTTTTTCTGATCATATCTTTCAGGTAGTCCACTAATTTTTAAATTGTCTCTCCTGGATCTATTTTCCAGGTCAGTGTTTTTTTTCCAAGGAGATATTTCACACTGCCTTCTATTTTCTTTCATTTGTTTGGATCTGTTTAATGGTATCTTGATTTCTCATAAAGTCATTTGCTTCCATTTGCTCCATTCTAATTCTGAAGGAATTATTCTCTTCAGAAAGCTTTTGAGATTCTTTTTCCATCTGGCAAATTCAAATTTTTGAGGCATTCTTCTCCTCATTGGCTTTTTGGGCCTCTTTTGCCATTTCAGTTAATCTATTTTTTAAGGTGTTATTTTAGTCAGTCAGATTGTTGACTCTCTTTTCATGATTTTCTTGCATCATTCTCATTTCTCTTCCCAATTTTTCCTCCCCTTCTCTTATTATGTTTTCAAAATCCTTCTTAAGCTCCTTTATGGCTTGTAACCAGTCTACATTTTTCTTGGAAGCTTTTTGTGCAGGAGTTCTGATTCTGTTCTCTTCCTCCCATTCCATGTTTTGATCCTTTTTGTCGCCAAAAAAGGAATCTAAAGTTTGATTCCTAGGCTTACTTTGCTTCTTTTCCCTGCTCATATTGCCAGTCAATTACTTGACTTTTGTTCAGAAAAGAAGTCTCCTTGCAGAGGGCAGAGCTTTGTCTCAAATCACCGGGGTTTTCACACTTCCTGGGGCTATTAGGAGGCCATTGTATCTGCAGCCCCCTCCAGCTTTGGCTCACTGCTCACACACCTCAGGA
>JAQQSV010001781.1:23682-47458 GCA_028646515.1 Pseudochirops corinnae
TCAGCAGGAGTCCTTAGCAGAGATTCTGGCCTGCTCAAAGCAAAAGGAGTTCGCAGCCGCAGCCACTGCCTCTGACGCCGCTTCCAGTCCGCACCGCACAGAGACTAGCTTGGCTCCGGCGTTCTCTTGCTCCACCCCTTCCTGCTACATCAGCAAGCTCAAGGGGTGTGGAAGATCTTCAAATCCTAGTATCGTTACATCCTGAGGTGTGTGAGCAGTGAGCCAAAGCTGGAGGGGGCTGCAGATACAATGGCCTCCTAATAGCCCCAGGAAGTGTGAAAACCCCGGTGATTTGAGACAAAGCTCTGCCCTCTGCAAGGAGACTTCTTTTCTGAACAAAAGTCAAGTAATTGACTGGCAATATGAGCAGGGAAAAGAAGCAAAGTAAGCCTAGGAATCAAACTTTAGATTCCTTTTTTGGCGACAAAAAGGATCAAAACATGGAATGGGAGGAAGAGAACAGAATCAGAACTCCTGCACAAAAAGCTTCCAAGAAAAATGTAGACTGGTTACAAGCCATAAAGGAGCTTAAGAAGGATTTTGAAAACATAATAAGAGAAGGGGAGGAAAAATTGGGAAGAGAAATGAGAATGATGCAAGAAAATCATGAAAAGAGAGTCAACAATCTGACTGACTAAAATAACACCTTAAAAAATAGATTAACTGAAATGGCAAAAGAGGCCCAAAAAGCCAATGAGGAGAAGAATGCCTCAAAAATTTGAATTTGCCAGATGGAAAAAGAATCTCAAAAGCTTTCTGAAGAGAATAATTCCTTCAGAATTAGAATGGAGCAAATGGAAGCAAATGACTTTATGAGAAATCAAGATACCATTAAACAGATCCAAACAAATGAAAGAAAATAGAAGGCAGTGTGAAATATCTCCTTGGAAAAAAAACACTGACCTGGAAAATAGATCCAGGAGAGACAATTTAAAAATTAGTGGACTACCTGAAAGATATGATCAGAAAAAGAACCCAGAAAACATCCTTCAACAAATTCTCAAGGAAAATTGCCCTCATATTTTAGAACCAGTGGATAAAATAGAACTTGAAAGAATTCACCAATCACCTCTTGAAAAAGATACCCAAAAGAAAACTCCTAGGAATGTTATAGCCAGTTTCTGGAGTTCCCAGATCAAAGATAAAATATTAAAAGCTGCCAAGAAGAAACAATTTGAATACTGTGGAAACACAATTGGGATAACTCAGGATCTAGTAGCTTCTACATTAGTGGATCAAAGGGCATGGAATATGATATTCCAGAGATCCAGGGAGTTAGGATTAAAACCAAAAATCACCTACCCAGCAAAATTGAGTATAATGTTCCAGGGCAAAATATGGTCATTCAATGAGGTGGAGGCATGCCAAGCATTCTTGATGAAAAAATCAGAGATGAATAGAAAATTTGACATTCAAATACAAGAAGCATGAGAAGGTAAACATGGAAAAGAATTTATAAGGAACTAATCAAAGTTGAACTATTTACATGCAAACATGGAAAAAAGATAATTGTTACTTATGAAACTTTTCTCAGTATAAGTATAGTTGAAGGGAATATAAATGTATATATATATATATACATACACATATGTCTATATAGGAGTGTATATATGTGTATGAATACATATGTGAGTGTGTGTATATATGTGTACATAGACAGAGGGCACAGGATCAATTGAATAGCATGGGATACAATTTTAAAAGGTGAAAATGAGAGGTGGGAGAGGAATAGTATAATAGGAGAGAAGGAGAGACAGAATGGAGTTTATCCTCTCATATAGAAGAGGCAGGGGATAACTGTTACAATGGAGGCAAAGAACAGGAAGGCAAAAGGGAATGAATTAACTTTATTCTCATTTAATTTGGCTTAGGGAAGGAATGACATACCCTCTAAATTGGGTATCTTGGTCTACAGGAGAGTAGGAGGGAAAGGGATGAGAACAGGGAGGATAGAGTGGAGTGCAGGGTTAGGGGGAGGATTATTAGAAGCACACACTTCTGTAAAGGGACAGGGACGAAGTAGAGAATTGAACAAGTGGGTGGTAGAAGAGGAAGGAGGGACATATAATCAGTCTCTCATAATATGTCCATTGTGTAGATGTTCTGAGTAACTACACAGGTATAGCCTGTATTGAATTGCTTGTCTTTCCAGTGGTGGCGGGTGATGAGTGAGAAAGGGAAAGAATCTAGAATTTAAAGTTCTAAAATCAAATGTTCAAAATATGTGTGTGCATATATGTATATATATATATATATATATATATATATATATATATATTATATGTGTGTGTATGTGTATGTGTGTGTTTGTATGTGTATAATTATCATTATTATTATTTACATGCAACTAGGAAATAAGATATACAGGTACTGGGGTAGTTACAATCCATCTGGCCCTACTGGAAAGTCAAAGGGGTGATGGGGGAGGATATATGAGAGAACAGATTGGGGGAGGGGGTATACAGTGGGATCACTGTTGGGGTGGTGGGTAGGGGAAAGATGAGGAGAAAATTTCTAACTCAAAATCTCATGGAAATGAATGATGTAAACTAAAAATAAACAAAAGTTTGAAAAAAAGAGTATCAGAACCTTGTTTTATGTTATATTTTAATGTTTAATTTATGATTTTTCAGTGGCATAACAATTTGCTAACATATTACAGGGCCATTATAAGTAGTAAAACTAAAGTTTTTCCTCTTATGCACCCCAGCTTGCATGTCTACTTGGATAAATATTGTTCATTATCCAAAAGAGTTTATTTTATAAGCAAGGGCTTTGTGAACTTATTTTTTAAGATTCTCTTTTTACCTATAAATTTTAATGCTGTATTAAATAAAAAATTTTGGCAACTACAGATGATACATAAAACCTTTAACTCCCTGAAATTTTGAGTGAATTATGGATTCTGGATGCTTGCTCTGCTTATAGGAAAATCAAATTTAGGAGGGTATGCTAAATTGTATTAAGGTCTATTTTGCAAAAGATCATAGCAGAAACAGCTAACAATTTCTACAAGCCATCTCAATCAGAGAAGCATATCTTCCAAGGGAAGCTCTTTCCTGTCGAACTGCTCTGAGGGCAGACCTAAAACATAATCCCCAAGAGGAGGAATTTTCTGAAATCAGACAATTACATGAAGCATCTCATCCCTTAGATATCATGCACTGATGAAATAGACATTAGAATGGATTACTAGGAAGGACATTTTATTGTTCACTCTTCCTTTTACTTCCTTGCTTATGTGCTTCTGCTTCTGTTAGGCCTACTTAGTGAAGGGGAATATCCCCCATCCCCAATGAAGTTTCTCAATTAATCATTCATTGGCCATCTCAAAGACCAACAAGAGAATTGTTACAAGATTAAGCCTGATGGCCTGGGGGCCATACCATCTCAAATTAATCCCATTAAATTAGAATATCTGTGATAAAATTTCTTTAGTCCATATTCACCATGCCATAGGATTCTCCTAGTTCTAGATGTCAAAGCTTTTTAACTTTGCCAAATTGCTTAAGAAACTCGTGGTTGTTCACAATGATTCAAATTTCTTATTCACAGCCTTTTTGCTTCTGTAGTCATTATTTTAGCTTTACTAAGTATTACAGAGTAATAGGTAAATATGATTTTTACTATAACTTGAATTATAACTTTAATCAGTCTAAGTGATTCATGGGAAATATGGATTCCCAAGAGTCAAAGGAGGGAAATTGTGAAAATAAATATTTATTTAAAAAATTTTTTTTTGTGTGATTTCAGTTCAAATTAATTACCCTTGTAAGTTTACTTAGGTAACCTTAGGTCATTTGGCTCACAGTTCTATTTTTGTCACTTGTGCCTTCACCCTTGTAATTTAATCTACCACCCACATTTTGAAGAAACTTGATTATCCTAAAGGTTAAACTATTCAATCTAAACTGCTGTAGCAATTTCCAAATTTTCCAAATTATACTTTATTTTATTTAACAGGGTTTTAGAATGGGAGGTCTGAATGTTATAATATCAAGCTAATGCTAGAGGTTTTTTTCTTGTTTAATTTTAAACAACAAGAATGTATACCTATGTTACTGAAAATTTTGTGCTTTCATTGTACTTTTGATGTTCCTCTTTTTGACTATGAAAGAATTCTGTTAGGCCTTATTCAAGGTCTTTTGGCTACTAAGGATCACTGCATGCCAACCTTGCTACTAAAAGAAACATGGTTGGAATTTTATTAACTCAGTTTACTTTTTTCTCTGTTCTGACAGAGATATAAAGAAAATCAAAACAAAACTAAACAAAAACAAACAAAAAAGTCCCTGCTCTTAAGGAGTTCATAATCTAATTTATCAAAGAGTATATTGTATCAAATGGAAACTTTTTGGTACTTCTGTTAGCCTGATTGGGTAAACGTTATCAATTTGGGTGTATTATCATATCTAATGAAGTGTAGGAAGCCCAACATGTTCATAAAATTCACTGGTAGCTCCCATTAAGTAAATATTCAGGGATCATCTTTTAATTTTTAAAAATAAATTAAATTAATGTCCATAACTTTCAAACCAGAGCTGAATAAAAAGTCTGAAATTCAAATACAAGAAGCTTGAGAAGGTAAACAGAGAAAAGAAATCATAAGGAACTTATCAAAGTTGAACTACTTACATGCCAAGATAGAAAAATGATACTTGTAACTTATGAATCTTTTCTCAGTATGAGGATAGTTGAAGGGAATATAAATGTGTATATATAGGAAGGTATATATGCATATGAATATATATATGAGTGTGTGTATATACGTGTACAGGTATGCATAGACAGAGGGCACAGGATCAATTAAATAGGAAGGGATGATATTTTAAAAATAAAGTAGTTAAAAGGTGAAACTGAGAGGTCGAAGAGGAATATAATTAGAAAAGAAAGGGAGAGACAGAATGGTGTTAATTATCTCATATAGAAGAGGCAAGGGATAAGTGTTACAATGGAGGGGAAGAATGGGAAGGCCAAAAGGAATGGGTCAACCTTACTCTCATTCAATTTGGCTTAGGGAGGGAATGACATACACTCTAAATTGGGTATCTTGCCCTACAGAAATGTAGGGGGAAAAGGGGATGAGGGGGGAATGATGGAGGGGAGGGCAGGTTGGGAGGGAGGGTTATTAGAAGCACACACTTTTGTAAAGGGTCAGTGACAAAGTAGAGAATAGAACAAGTGGGGGGTAGGATAGGAGGGAGGAAAATATAATCATTCTTTCACAATATGTCCGTCATGGAGATGTTCTGCATAACTACACATATACGGCCTGTGTTGAATTGATTGTCTTCCCAGTGTGGGTGGGTGATGAGAGAGGAAGGGAAAGAATCTAGAATTTAAGTTTTAAAATCAAACGTTTTAAAAAAATGTGTATATGTGTTTATATACATAATATATAAACACACACATATAGAATAATTACTATTATTATCATTATTTAAATGCAACTGGGAAATAAGATATATAGGCACTGGGGTAGGGAGATCTATCTTGTGGTACAGGAAAGTCAGAGGGGTTATGTGGGACAATATAGGAGACAGCAGATTGGGAAAGGGGTATACAATGGGATCACTGTTTTGGGTTGGTGGGTAGGGGAAAAACAGGGAGAAAATTTGTAACTCAAAATCTTGTGGAAATGAATGATATAAACTAAAAATAAAAAATTAATTAACAAAAATAATGTCCATCGAGTCAGAATGAGAGGATATGAAATTGATACATATATATATAGGCAGTGTAACATCTCTGATGCAACAATTCAGGTAGCCAAAGCCTCTGAATTTTTTTTGTGTTTTGTTTCTTTTTTAATATTAAAGTCATTATTCTGTGATCCTCCTCTGATAATGGTATTGGGTAGAGAAGATCAGCTAATGAAGAAAGGTCAAAAGTTTAACCTTTGTATAGAAATTTCCAAGCATATATCCTCATAATGATAAAACAAATCAACTTAAAATTATAAAATTTTATAAATCATTATAAGCAATAATTATAAAGATAAAACCTAAAAGAAATTCAATTAACATTAAACACTTACTCTGTTATATATACTTTTGGAGACTATTTACTATCCATCAATTCATTGTTTTAAAGTTTGACTGCACCTCTAAATTAAAATAGTCCAATTTCTTTATTTTGTAGAAGATGAAATAGAAATGTAAAGAGGTAATGACTTGCCCAGGTTCACACAGATAGATAGTAAGTACTTGAACCAGGATTCAAACTGAGGCCTTCTGAATACAAATTCAGCACTCTTTTTTCTGCAGCCCTGTGATTTAATCAATTTTGGGAGGGAGAAATTAGAAGAAATGATTCTTGGCTTCAAGGCTGAAATTTGATTCCCTATTCCATGCTGCGTCTGTACAAAGATGTAAGGGGAATTGCCCTCATACAAAGAAAAAAAAAAACTAAAATAAAATTCATTCCCTTTCTTCAATATATTTGTATTAATGAGTGCAAGATAAAAGCCCAACCAAAATGCAAGAGAAACTTAAGAGAAAGATGACTTCTGCCCAAGAGAGAACACAGGGGGCTTAATGAACCTGAGTAGGATCTTAGATTGGAGAATTTCACAGTGGGATTGGAGATAGCATTTCTGGAATGAGGAAGAGGGAATAGTTTTAGTAAAGGCAAAGGAATGGGAGCAGGGAGGATTACAGGAATGGAGAGACGAAGCATTATTACAGCATCTACTTTATGCCAGCCATGGTACTAAACTTTTTACAGATATTTCATTTGATCACCACAAAAATCCTGGGAGTTAGGTATTATTGTTATTATTATTTCACAGCTGAGGAAACTGAGGCAAAGATTAAGTGACTTACGCAGGATCAAACATCAGATTTGAACAAAAGTCTTCCCATATTCCAGGCCCAACACTTTCTCTACTGTGCCACTAGATTAATGTGGCACAGTGTGGCACATAATGTCCTTAAAGATATTAACAACAATAATGATATAAAATGTCAAATGTTAAATAATATTTAACATTGTAATAAAGTACTTTTGTATAAACATATGCAAAATATAGAAAAATGAAAAGCTATCATGGGGTACAAATAAATTCTCTTTTGTTACTTTTTAGCCCTTTTAATTTAGCATCTTATTTTTTTACTTGTAGGAATTGTGAAGTCATTCCAGGCTTATTAGTTGTTTCTGGCAGAGCATTGGAAGCATTTGCTCCAGCCTTTAGGTATCTGAATATTGCTCAGAAAGATCAGCTTTTAGAGGCTTTCTTCATAATCTAGAATCTAAAAAGTAAGAAAGTCAACATTTTGCATGTGAATTACAAATCAAGCATATTTTTTTCTTACCATTGATCCTTAGGAAGTTCTCAAACTCTTGGTAGAATCCATCGAGAAATCAATCAGTTTTTGTCTGGGATTGCTTTTTAAAGGAAACTACTTTCAATTCAATTCAATTGGTTCACCAAGTATTTACTTGTTGCAAACACATGAGCTTAAGTAAACAGAAAAACAAAACAGTCTATGCTGTTTAGGAGATCAAGGTGTCCTGGGAAAATAACACATACATACAGAAGGAAATAAAAATTATATATAGAATAAACTCTAATGGGGCACTGTAAAAGAAAGTACAAATATGTAATTTTGGAAAGAGATTATCAGCACAAAGATTTCTAAATTGACATTTATGAAAGTTTATTTCTATATAATAGAGATTCAGGAGTTGTGAATAAGGAACAATTATCCGTGTGTTTTAGGTATGGCCAAACTATATCAGAAAATGTGTAATGAATGCATGGGTCTACAAACACCAGCCCAGTTTTGGTGATATAAATAATAATGGATACAGTAGAATATAAGCTCTTTGAGGTCAGTAACCATGCCTAGCTCAGTGGCTGGCACTTTAATAAATGACACTTCAAAAATGTTTGTTGGATTGAATTAAGTTGAACTAAATAATATTTAGTCATCTAGGTGTTGTAGTGGATAGAGTAGTGGGTCAGGAAGACTCATGTTCATGAGTTCAAATTTGGCTCAGATACATAGTAGCTATGCAAATCTGGGAAAATCACGTAACCCTGTGTTCCTCAGTTTCTTCATCTGTAAAATGAGCTGAAGAAGGAAATGGCAAACCACTGTAGTATCTTTGCCAGGAATAACCCAAATAGGGTCAGAGTCAGACATGACTGAACAACAGAAATAATACCTTCTACTTAAGCACTCCGTAAATTTTTATTACCTTGTCCTAGGACTGAGCATCATTGTTTACCACATCTAAACCACATATCGCATCAGAAAAAAAATTCATTTGTAATTGCATTCTGTTACTCTTTATTCATTTGTTTGATGTTTCTACTTTATTAACCATGTAATGCATTATTATATAGTTGAGAGTGAAAGGTATTTATTGCTTAAAATAACAGATCAAGAGCTAAAGTCTATCTACAAATGAAAATAAATAAAAAAAAAAAAAAAAACCACACACAGGACTTTTCCTGGCTAGTAGATAGGGACTTTAGTCAGATACTAACCACATTAATATGTAGTAATAATAATACTTGATGTCTATATAAAGCTTTAACGTAATGTCTAATTTTTGTGTTGAGCTTTATAAAATCTTTACTTAGCACTTAGACCATATTAACTTATTGGAGCCTCACAATTTTATGTACCCACTATTATTATCCTCAAGTTACAAATGAGGAAATGAGGACTCACAAAGTTTAAATGTTTGGAGCTCAGTTCTTCCTACCAACATTAAGACAAGATTCCTTTCTTTGTTAGGTCTTAATTTGTCCCATAGCTATTCACAAGTCCCACTTATAACTTTGTCACCCTTAACCCCTGGAATTAACCAATCTCAAAAAAAAAGAAAAACTCAACAGCAACAAAGCAAAAATATCACCAGATGGTTTCTTTCCCTAACAATACCATATATTTCTTCTTGCTTTCTAACATTACTCTGGTCCATGACTCCACTACAGGGAGGGTCCTTTAGATTTCTTTTTTTTTTTTTGAAGAGGGAAAGGCAGGGCAATTGGGGTTAAGTGACTTGCCCAAGGTCATATGGTTTGTAAGTGTTAAAAGTGTTTGAGGTCACATTTGAACTCAGGTCCCCTCTAAAGAGCCCTCCCTTGTCCTCTCATCCCTCCCTATACCTCTACCATTTTATTTCTTCTGAATTTAAAGACTTGCATATATTCTTCAAAGTATATGTATGTGTATCTATACCTACCTATATCTATATCTATATCTATATCTATATCTATATCTATATCTATATCTATATCTATATCTATATCTATATCTATATCTATAACCATGTCTATATCTATATCTCTCTCTATATTTCCCTCTTAAACCCATTCCTGATGAAAGCAGGTTACCAGAACTACCAGCCCTCCCCCCCATATAATTCCTCTGTATTGATTCTTCCTCTTACACCTCATTTGTACAAAATAATTACTCTTTCTAAGTGTTCTTAAGTGGATTAACTTTTGAAATTCATATCATACTCAGGTTTACCCCAATTTTTTCATGAGTTACTCAATTATTAATACGAATCTTAGACATATATTTTACACTCTCTATATATATGCATATGTATATGTATACACACATATCATATTAAACAGTCTGTCTTTATGAATCCCTAATAATTAGTCTTTGGTATGTACCTTATATTTTTCTTGGTTCTTGCATGTCAAATCTTTTATTGAGTTCAGGATTTTTTTTTTTAACAAATCTTGAAATTTGAAGAGGTTACCAAATGTTAATTTTTTTTTTTCCCTTCAGGATTATACTTAACTTCACATGGTTTGATATTTTCATCTGAAGCCTTAGTTCTTTTGCTCTTCGATATATTATGTTCCAAGAGCTGTGGTCCCTTAATTGTCTCCACTGTTGGGTCTTGTGTGAGTCTAATTGTGGTAGCATCATATTTAAATTGCTTTAATCTTGATGCTTTTAATATTTTACTTTTGAGCTGGGGGTTTTGGAATTTAACTATGATATTCCTATCAGTTTTCCTCATAGGATCTCTTTTAAGTGATGATTGATAATTTTTTTTTCCTATTTCTACTCCCATGCCCCCTTGTTATAATGGTTCAGGATAATTTTCTTTAATTACTTTTTGTATTACTTTATCAATATTCCTTTTTTGATTGTATTTTTTGGTTAGCCCAATTATTTATATATTTCCTCTTCTTGATCTGTTGTTATTCTTATAAGATGTTTTACCTTCTCTTCTATTTTTTTCATTATTCATATTTTGTTTAATTATTTCTTAATTTCTTATAATTTCACTAGCTTCACTTTGAACAATTCTAATTTTCAAGGTGTCATTTTCTTCCTTAAGATTTTGGATTTCCTTTTCTAATTGAGTGACTTTCCTTTCGTTACCTTCTTGTTTTTCTTGGATTCTTCTTTTTTTTTTTCCAGTTTTTCCTCCATGTCTGTCATGTGATTTTTAAAGTCTTTTTAAAGATCTTCTATGAATTCTTTTTGGACAAGTGACCGTTTGACATTACTCTCTGGGGGTTTCTTCAATATCCTCCTCTGAAGATGAACCCTGGTCACCTTTATTCCCATGACGGCTTTCTGTGGTTGGATTCTTTCTCCTTTGCCTATGCATTTTTGGTGGTAATAGCTTAATTTTTGTAAATCACCTCTAGCCCTAGGGTGTGGGAAATGGTGCCTGTTGCCCTAGAGCTTCAGTTCTCCTCTCTAGCCTCAACCAAAGCCAAACCTCCAACTTCCTGGAAGTGCCTGCAGTCAGAGGCTTTCTACCTCACTGCTTCTGCAATCACCAGATGTGTGCTGTTTCCTTCTCCTCTCCCCGCCCTCCTCCTCTGTAGCTTTTCACGGCACAGCCGGGTCCAGTGTTCCTGGTCAGCACAGGTTCCCACATTGATCTTCCTGGCCTAAAACACCCAACTCCCCTTCCTATCCCCTGGGGTAAAAGTTCCTGTGGTGGCTACAGAGGCAGCCCCTCAAACCAATTCACCCCAGAGCTTGCTTCTTGTTGTTAAAATAAAACCTAACCTGGAGGTTTTTACTCTTCACAGGACCAAGTCTTATCTTGGATTTTTCTTCAGATCTTCTCAAATTGTCCCAGGAAGTTCCCAGTTGTGCTCCGGTTCTTATTTATCTCCACCCGCACTTTGTTTGTGCTAAGGTGCTATTTTAACTCTTTTGTGGGGGAAAATCTTGAGAGCTTGGAATTTTCTGACTTACTCCACCATCTTCATAGAATCTGTTCAAGGGAGAAAATTTAAAACTCAACATCTTATAAAACAGAATTTTGAAAAATAAAAATTAATTAATTCATTAATTAAAATAATGTTTACATAGGCTTTTATTTAAGATAGTCACTTAGATTTTGGGGGAAAATGTCTGACAGAAAAATTCTTTAAAGTCAAGTAACTTGCATAGCCTAGCCTATATTTTTGTTTTCTTTTTCACCAGGCTTTGGGGACTAAAGGCTCTGGATATACAATACTGATCTTTCGGGTCTAGGGCTAAACATCGATTTATGACTGTTGGACAAAATGTTAGGCAAATTCTGATATTTGCCATATCTGAAAAAATCTATCTCATTATTTGATGTTGGGTCTTTCATCTCTCAATTAAAGAACAAAAAGAAAAGAAAAGAAAAGGAAAGAAAAGGAAAGAAAAGAAAAAGAAGATAGCATGCTTTGTCATTAGCCCTCTTGCTCACAGTGAAAATTTGGTAACAAAATGGTTCTCTACCAACAGGGAAAAGATTGGAGAGCTAGTCTGTGGATGTAGTAATGCAACATTATTTTCACAATGGAAAAATGAAGGAATATAATGGAAGAAATGACCAAAGGACAAACTTGTAAGAAGAGAATAACTCAAAAACACCTACAATTAAAACCTCAAAAAAAAGTACCTTGTCCACAATTACAATTACAATTCTTTAAATAAATGATGAAAGACTTTTAAAATAAATATATTTTAAAAGAAAAAAAACTATTGAAGAGAAAATCAGGGAGGAAATGTTTAACAGATTAAAAGAAGAAATACAAAACTTTAACCTTATAATAGTAACAGATTTTCTAAAAATCATCATGAACTACAGGAAAATAATGATTCCATGAGACAGTAAGAACTCAATGAACAAAGTGAAGTCAAAAGAATGAGAAAATAAAGTAAAACATAATTAATGAATTTTTTTTTTTTAAAATGGCTTGAAAAACATATTAAGGACAGATAGCATGTATATATTATTACCTAAAATCCATGGCCATGAAAAGAAACAGAATCTTACATTTTAAAAAATTGTTAAAGAAAAGTTCCCAGGCAGATTAGAACAAGAGGGCGATGTAAAAATGAACAAAAATATCTATCATTAACTTAAAGAAATCCCAAAATGAAAATTTCCAAGAATGTTACTGATAAAATACATAGCCTCTAGGGAAAATTAAGAGCTCCAATCAGGATTGTATGAGATTTGCCAGATATTAGCATAAAAGAGAAGAGAAGATTGATGGAGATGCTCCAAAACACAAAAAATAAACTTCTGCAAACAAGAATAATGTACCCACAAATATTCATTATAACTCAAGGAAAGAAATGAATTTTAGAAGGAATAGAGGACTTTCAAACATTTCTGATGGGAAAATTGGAACTGAAAGGAACTTTCAAATACAAATATAATGTTAAAGAGAAGCATTAAAAAAGAAATAAAATTGAAAAATCAGAAAAGATGAACTTTGCAAATTCTCATGGCAAAGGGGATATTAAAAGATTCTTTTAGAATTCTGATATGTCAAGGAATCATAAATGTATTCAATTGAGACAAAAGACCTACAAACCAATAAGTTATATTGTGAAGATTCTGCAAGAAAAAAAGAAGATGGAGGAGAAGAATCACATACTGGGGGGAATGTGTGGAAAAGTGGAGAAGCTAGCTGAGAGACAAGTAGAATTATAAACACTTATGTGTTCTGCCCTCTTTTGGTCAGTTTAGTTAAAAGTAAAGTTCAAATGATAACTGCTTTCCCACAAGCACTACTAATTTGAGAAATACAAATGAAAATAATTCTGTAATTATACTTCATGACCATTGGATCTGTGAAGATAAAAACAGTGGGGAGGGCAATGACAAATGCTGATGCAGATGTGGGGAAAAAAAATGGCCAATTGAAGTACAGTGAGGATATCTGTGAATGAATAAAACTAATAGGGAATTAATTTGAAATTTTTCACAAAACATTTTTAGTGTCTGTTCTATGACCTAGCCATTTCAATGCCAAGTCTACATATCTAAAAGTGAACAAAGTAGAAAAAGATTCTAAATATACCAAAATATTCATAGCAACTATTTTTGTGGTTGCAAAATCAACCAGAAACTAAAGGGTTACCTATTATTTGTATAATGGCTGAATACGTTATGATTTATAATAATTATAAGTAGTAGTAGCAGCAACAGCAGCAGCAACAATATTTATGTTGCATTTTAAGGCTTATTAAAGTACTTTTACAACTATTTCATTTGATTCTTACAACAAGTTTGTTATATAGGTGCTACTAATAACCCCATTTTACAGTTCCCATAAACTGAGGCTAATAGAACTTTAATGATTTGCTCAGTATCACCCAACTACCATGTCTGAGACTGAATTCAAATTCAGGTTTCCCTGAATTCAGGTCCAGAAGGCCACCCACTGTAGCACCAAGTTGTCTCCTATATATATATAAATGAGATGGAACCCTTATGTGATAGAAGAATTTGGGAAATAGATGATTTTAAAAATATATGCAAAGACATACAACTTGATGAAGAATTAAATGATAACTTTAAACAATAATACCACAAAGATGAACAACTCTGAGAGTTCTTTATAATATAATAATAATCTATTATTCCAGAGGTCTCTTGATGCAACGTATTATCCACGTCCTGATAGGCAATAGGCTTAGGATGCTGAAGGAGATATACACACACACACACACACACGTGCATGTGCACACACTCAAACACATATGTGTGTATATATGTGTCTGTGTATATATATCTATATAGTGTGTGTATATAAATATATCTTGATTATGCACATTTGCTACAAGGAAATAATTTTTATTTTGTCTTTTTTAATGAAATGGAATGTGGGAGGGGGAAAATAGACTTCTGTTTATTTTTTTAAAAATGGAGAAGTGGTTGGGAGCTACAAATACAGAATATTACATATATTTAGGATAATATAAGTTTTACTTGTTTTATTTTGTTACAAGAGACTTCTGATGAAGTGGTGGTAACCCATGAATGTTTATAATAGAAAACAAATCATATAAATAAAACTTCAAAAATGTAGATAAGAAATACGAAAAACTCAGAGAAATAAGAAATTTATATGAAATAATGTAGCAAAGATGATAGAACAAAGTGAACACTCTACATGATAACACTCATGATTCACATAGCAAAATTAAAAAGCAATCAAAATATGATTAATTATATTGAAAAATTTCAGTACTGGAGACATTAATTTCTCTTTCTCCCTCTCTCCCTCCCTCTCTCTCTCTCTCTCTCTCTCTCTCTCTCTGTCTCTCTCTTTTTTCTTTCCAGTAGAGAAGTGGGCGGAGATCTATGGACGGTGGAATAGGGAATTCAATGCCAGATGCGGTTGTTGTGTCTGTTGACTTTGTTTAAATAGGACTGTTTTATTTGATTTTTGGATGGTCACTTGCTTGCTTTTTGCTTCATCTTTGAGTAAGGGTTGAGTTGTGGTGGTGAATTTGGTAAGAAATGCTTATAGTGTCTAAATGCAACAGCAAAGTATTTATAAATAAGATAGAGAACCTTCATCCTTTGTTTTATGAGGAAGAAAGGTATGATAAATTCTTTTACTGATCCCAAATTTCCTACAAAAAACAAAGGATAATTATATGACTGAAATACCCGAACCACTCCTGTTTCTGAAACATTGCAGATGGCTATTGCATATAGCACAACAAAGAGGTTCATGGTGGGTATGTTTTGGTTGCAACACTTAACCAACATGGACCTCCAAAGAAGAGTAGAAGAGGATGGGATCAAGGGATTTTATGAGTTAAAATAAAGATAAGCTGATCACCTGGGGGAGGGGGGAAAGGACTGATAACAGATGGATAGACAGATTGCTTCCCTGTTACTTTAATAATTTTGAAAGGAACTATAATGGAACTCAGCATTTATGTATATTCCCTGTGTCAAATATTGGGGAAAACATAGATAAGAACCACACAGGAGAAGCAAGCAGGTATGGAATGTCATCTGCATCACTGGAAGGAACTCCAAAGTTAATGAGGTTGCAGATCCATTTAGTTATATTCACCCATTATCCAATAAGCAGGGCCCTTTCCTTTTCACCACAGGCATACAGTTAACTTGTGTTATAATAATGGTTACAGATTAAATGTAATCTCTGTTTCTTATCTTCCTCCTGATTTCTCCCTTGCAGGACATTTTAGTGTCTATTAGCATATCTATCTGTTAGTTAGCACAGATAATACAAAGAAAAAAAATGAAAATAGATTCATCACTTTCTTACAACTTGGGTTATTTTTGTTAAAACTTCTGTAGACTATTGTACAAAATGAACCAATTAGCATATCTGTGAGTTTCAATTATCCATGCAATTTAGTCTCTAATTCTTGAGGGGATTCTAGAGTTCAACATATATAAACATACCACTCATTAGAACTCAGGTTTTTAAACTAGTAATATTGACTTCTTAGACAAGCATCATGAAGAGCATCATGAAGAGCACAAAAAGAAGAGTTCTTTGGGAAAATTTGAAATAACTTTTTTTTGGAGAGACTTATTTTGGTAAGAGCATAGCATGAGGCAAATAGCATGAAGCTATTATTATTCCCATTTTACGGTTGAGGAAACTGAGATTAAGTGCTTGACCAGGGGCTAGTAAGTATCTTAGATTGGATATGAACTAAGGAACTAATATCACAGAAATGATATTTGTTCTACCCCCTCATGTCCATCAGTTCATGACTACTACCATTTGTTTCAAGTAATGGAGCTTAAGGTAGATTTAGAAGAATGTTTGTAAGCAGTTTCTAATCCACTGAGTATCAGAGCTGAAAGGGAATTTAGAGATCACATATTTCTCCTTATCATTTGCATAAGTTCCCTTAGTACAGTATCATAGACAAATAGTCAAGACCTTGATCCTCTGTCATTTGAGGATTGGTTAAGGGACTCGGTGGTGTTTAGTCTGCAAAAGAGAAAACCTCAGAGCTGAGGAAGGGGGAGTGAGTATCATGGTAGCTGACTACATATATGTGGAAGGTTATACATTGCCTGGAGGGCATTGGTTTTAGCTTGACCACAGGAGAAATCCCATACTACTGGGGAAAAGAAGTCCTTTTCTAGTTAATGGTTCATGGGGAGTGGGAGGAAAAAGAAAAGGAATACTCTTTTTAAAAATACCTACTATGTATCAGGCATGGTGTTAAGCACCTTACAAATGTTAACTCATTTGATGTTCACACTCCAGGAGGTAGGTTCTAATATTATTCTCATTTTACAATTGAAGAAACTTTGGCAAACTGAGGGTTAAGTGCTTTGCCCTGGGTCAAATAGTATCTAAACTTGGATTTGAACTAAAGTTTTCCTGATTCCAGGCTCAATGTTCTATCTACTGCTCCACCATGTACCTCTGGGGCAGCCTCTGCTGAGGCAATTAGTTTAGTGTGAGGAAATCATGTCCCACAATGCTACAGCAGCCAGGAGTCCTAGTCATAACTTTGATCAACACTTCCTTAAGAACACAAATTTTCTCAGCCAAATCACTACATTAACCTCCTGAATCACAGAGCCATACTTACTAAGAGAGCAGGCTGTCTATCTTGTTAAATAGTCCCTCCCTGGGCAACAATTCGTGATATAAGGAATATGTTGTGGTGTTGTGGTGTGGGAGTACCTATTGCAGGTGAGCACATAGATAGGAGATGGAGGTAGCAATGAGGTTGCCTGTCCTTCCCTTTCCTCAGAGGTATGACTTCTAGGACATTTGGTCACAGTCATAATCAGTGGTTCCTGAACTAAAGGGAAGTACTCCTGACCTGACTAAAATACATCTGGTTGGTTCAGTTGGATTCTGTTAGGAAGGAATGACTCCAGGAGTCATTATAAGAGGCATTATTGGTGGCATATTGACATTCATCAATACCAGCAGATAGTGTGTAGGCTGCATTGGTAGCAGAAGCTGATAGTGAGTGCAGCAACAGCAGAACAAAACAATAAAAAATAAACACACACACACACACCATCACCACCACCAACAACAGCAACAGCAAGAACAAATGGAAATAGGTAAAGGGAAAAAGATAAAGCCAAGAGCAGTCTATTGCAATGGGTTAAGTGGTCACTTAGGATCAGAGAGGAAAAAAAAAAATCTCTGGGCTTTGATGGAGGATAGGACCCAACAATTCAGTCTACAGACTGTCGATGAGTCTTCTGTTGGTTAGAAATTTGAGTGAGTTTTATTTGCAGGGTTTTGTCAGAGACTTCCCTCTGATCATCCTTATGGAAATGAGGCATCCACACTTCAGTTTCTAAGTGAAGAGGGAGGATTCTTCCTTAACCTCCAGGAAAGAATGGGGCATTCTTCCCTGAAAATCTGAAAGTTGTTCCAGACTCAGAGAAAGTAAGAGGTCACTCAGTGTTCCAACTTTAGGCCACCTTGAGAATGATGTCTTTAAGTCAAACATGGTGGGTGGCCTATGAAAAATGTCAAAGGAGGGCAAGGCATGGAAGATTTCAGCAAGTCAGATAGTAAGCTTCCACAGCAAACTAAAACTCTTTTGCAAGACAAAGTTATAAGATTGGTCTGTAGTGAAAAAATGGAATCTAGAGAATAACAAAGGATTGCACACAAAACATATTTCCACTATAATTTGATATTTAGAAAAGGCATTAAACTTGTTATATTTGATCAGAGACCTAAGAAGCGGAAGCAATGAGTGAAAGGAGATAACTTTCCATTTTGCCTCAGTAACTCTGCTTGGTTTTAACTCTAGTGACCATAATGCCTTTCCCAGGATAATTTGAAAATCTCACGACCATGCTGAGTGACTCAATTTTTGACTGGTACTCAACACCTACTCAACTCTTTTAGTTGCCTCTCCACTTTGATCAGAATTCAGGAAGGCAGAACAGTAAAATCTTACCAAAACCTTATAGTTTAGAATTTTCAGAACTAAGTTGTCACCAGGATGCTCCACTTGTCCTTTAGGGTATTCTTAACAAGACTTGGTCTTGTTATGTTTGTTCTTATTATTTCAGGTAGAAAAAGCAAGAAACAGATGAGTACTTTAGTTTTTATGCTTCCTTTGGCAAGAGTGTAGTTCAATTACTTTTGAGATTTCAGAGATATAATTTGCATATTTTGGAACTTATTGAGATATTTGGTTGAACAACTGTGGTCATGGCAATGTACGTATGTCTTCTTAAGAAACTGTGCTGTACCTCAACCTTTTCCCCGCTAGATTATATGCTCCTTGAGGGCAGAGACTGGCTTGTACTAATGGCACATAGTTGGCACTTCATAAATGTTTATTGAATTGACTTGAATCAGATGCTACAAGGAGGAACTTTGAAGTATCTACCAGCTTTAAAATTCTGTGATTTTCTTATTCAGGTCAACACTTGAAATTTGAGGGAAGGGAAATATGTTTATTGATTACATAAAAAGTTTCTCTACACTAGAAGTGCTCTTTCCCACCTAGAAAACTCACTTCAAATTCCAGTCCTGCAATGCACTATCTGTGTGACCTGAGCAAGTCATTTCAAGCTCACTGAACCTGTTTCCTCATTTCTAATGATAGCTATCTTTTTCTAGGGTGCTTTAAGATTCACCAAGTGATTTAGACTTACTATATCATTTTATCCTCGCAACAACTCTGGGAAGTAGGTATCATAGTGAAAGCCATTTTACAGACAGATATTAAAATGGCTTTCCCATGGAATTAAAGCTTTTAAATGGCTGAGGACCTATTCCTGATGTCAGACTATAGTATCTCTTAACTGTACATACAATGGTGAGGGGTGGACTACATTACCTCTAAGTTTTGTTGTTGTTGTTTTTTGAAGCATTAAGTCCTATTGTGTTAGACCTGGTCCTTTTACTTACCAGATGCGTGATTTCAAGTCAGTCATTTAACTTCTCTTCACCTTAGTTTCCTGATTGGGAAAATGAGGAAAAGAATATCAACCCTGCTTATGTCAGAGTTGTTTTTTTTTTTAATAGCAATCTAAGAAAATGTGAGTGAGAGTGCTTTGAAAACTATAAAATGCTATGCAAATGTAAAGTATTATTACTATTATTAATGCAGTTTTCCCTAACATATGACCTCATTTCAAGCTTGCCAGAAAGATAATTAGACAAATTGGATTTTCAGAGAATAATTACTGAAGTGAAAATTGCCAGAGATGAACTAGGTGTCGGACCAGCAGTTGCATTAATGGATGTTCTCATTTACATAGTAAAACTTTTTCATTAGAATCTCCTGTTGTGAATAATTCTGAGATTTATTGGAGAAACAAAAAGAAAGACAAGTTTCCTTACCCCTCCCTCCTTCCAACCTTTTTGAGGTACAAATATTGAAAATGCCAAAGTCTATTTGGTGACAAGGTGTCGGGGCAGCAGAGTACATGTCTAACTATGTTTTCCCCAGGATGCTTCACTTGTCCTTTAGGGTATTCTTAAGACTTTGTCTTGTTATGTTTGCTCTCATTATTCCAGGTAGAAAAAGCAAGAAACAGATGAGTACTTTAGTGCTTAGTCTTCCTTTGGCAAATGTGTAGTTCAAATATTTTTGAGATCTCATACGTATAATTTCCATGTTTTGGAACTTATTGAGATATTTTGTTGACAACTGTCGTTATGGCAGGGTATATATATATATATTCTTAAGAAACTTGAAGAACATCATAGAAGAACCATTAAAGGTCTCCACAACTTCAGGCAGACCTTAAGTGGTAGACTAATGACAAGGCAGAAATGCCAGAAATTAAGGGCATGAAGACTTGGAGACATTGCTATCTGTACTGGTAAATGGAGTACATATGTTGTAATGGTCACAGATCCATTAACCTTTACAAATAGCTATTAAAATATCATTTTTTTATTCCTCTTCTTACAGTTTTTATTTTGATGAAGAATTATGGCAAATGTGAATTCTAAAATCAGAAAATATGAATTTAAATGTCTATTATCTTATCTGAATTTGACATATACAATTCAGATATGACTATATATCTGCTCTATAAATGTTGATAGGCTCTATGTGATACATGGAAGGAATCACAGGTCCAGAGCAAAATAACAAAAACAATAAAAATGATGTATTTAAACATGTTGTTATGTTTGAAAGTGCAAGGTGATTCTTTAATAAATCCTCCCAAAGAGATGGGCTTGCTGAGTAGAAATATTGTACAAAGTCAGTGTAGGAAGGGACCCTGGAACCCCTATGTCTTTAGATGAACCCTCTTAAGAATATTCTTAATTGCTGTCTTTTAATTTTTGCATTAAGATCTCCAGGGAAGGGGATTCTATTACTTATTAAGATTATTTCAAGACCACCATCACCTAGGACTTTCTGGTAATTTTTGTAGTAAATCAAAGTAAGTAAGTAAACAAACAGATAAATATATAAAAAGGCAAGGGCTCAATTAAATGGATGTTTGCTATAGTACTAACTTAATATTTCAAGGCAATCAAAGAAAAAAAAACTGTGGTAACTGAGGAAAACCAGAGGGGTAGATCCCATCTTTTTTACTTTCATATTGAGACAAATGGAGACAAACCAATAAAAGCTTCTGATCCTTCCCTTCGGCAGATAAGGCTTAAATATGATCACAATACAATTGCAAAGCTACTGTGTCAATGTTGTCTAAACTCATAGTGGGTCTAGATACCTGAAACTTTTATTAACTACGCATGGAAAATATTTATAGTAACCCAGAGCCAATTGAGACAGGAATGCTAAGAATATCAGTGTGACAAAGATGACAATGAAAGACAATGAAAATTTTTTGAGGTACTGTGAGAAGAAAGTTATCCTAATGTACAGTTGGTGGAGCTGTAAATTCATACGATTGTTTTGGAAAGCAAGATACGACAATGACTAAAAAATTATTAAAATTCATACACTTTGATCAAGTAACACCACTACTAGATACCAAAGAGGTCAAAGAGAGAGGAAAGGGACCAGTAAGTACAAATATGTTTATGATAGCAGTTTTTCTTGTAGTAAAGAATTGGAAACTAAGTAAGTATGTATCAGTTGGAAAATAGTTGAACATCTTATATCATGTAAATGCACTGGAATATTATTGTACTGTAATAAATGGGGTAGTTAATTGGCACAGTGGATGTAGTGCTGGCTCTGGAGTCGGAAGGACCTGCGTTCAAATCCAGCTTTTAACATTTGCTAGCTGTGTGACCTTGAGTAAGTCACTTAACCCTGTTTACCTCAGTTTTTCACCTGTGCAATGAGCTGAAGAAGGAAAAGATCACTCCACTATATTTGCCAAGAGAACTCCAAATGGGATCACAAAGATTTGGATATGACTGAAAGAATACAACAAAGAAATGACAAATATTACACAGGAACTTATGAAGATATATGTGTGTATGTGTGTGTATGTATGTGTGTATGTATGTATGTATGTATGTATGTATGTAATGGTTATGGGATTTGAATATCTTCCATGTCCTTTGAACTTGCTGATATAGTAGGAAGGGGCAGAGCAAGAGGAAGACAGCCCCAAGCTGGAGCCAGTGTGGTGATTGAAAACTGAGGCAGCAGGGAAAGGCAACAGTAGCTTTTCCAGGCTCCTTGAAGAATTCTGTGATTAAAAGCTAAAAAGTGAATTTGAACAGATTTAAGAGTGACAGAACCCATTGAGAGATGGAGCATGGCAGATCCCCAGCCAAAGAAAGTGCCTACTCAGGTCAGGGCAGGGAGAATGCACAGCATCCAGAAGCTGCACCAGTGTGGATCTGAGAGAGGCAGAACAAGCAGAAGCTCCAGCCAGCAGACTTACCTAGCCAGAGGGGTTTGCAGCTGTTTCACCACAGTGCAGAGGAACATCAGAACCAGGTAGGAAAGAACCCAGGGCCCACAGCAGGGTCAATGTCTTTTCCTGGGGCTAGCAGCCCACAGCCTGGACATGTGAAATTGCATACCCAAACTTACAGAAGTCAGCATGGAGGAATAAAATTTAAAGAAGGGAGAGGAGCAACGTATGAAATTTATTAGCATTGGTTTGGGTTCAAGGAGGAAATAACATACTTTGTTAAGAATAAAAACCTATTGTGCCCTACAGGCAGTTGGAGGGATAAGGGGACAGGGGTGAAACAAGAGGGAGTGTGGTCAATAGGGAGGGAAAGAGTAGCAAGGGGAAAGGGTAGGTGAAGAGGGGGGACACAGGGAGGGAATATAGAGGGAGGTGATGGTCAAAAGAAAACTCTTAAGGAGGGGAAGGGAAAAGGAAGACACAAAGACGTAAATAGGGGAGAGAATAAGATGGCAGTAAAGTCACAGATAGTAATCATCACTGCGATTGTGAATGGGATTAATTCCCATATAAAACAGGCAGATAGCAGAATGGATCAAAAACCACAATCCTAAAATATGCTGTCTACAAGAAAGACATTAGAAACAAGGGGATATGCACTGGGTAAAGGTAAAAGGATGGAGTAGAATATATCATGCCTCAGCAAAAGTAAAAAAAAGCAGGAGTAGCAATCCTTATCTCAGATAAAGCAAAAGCTAAAATAGATCTAATTAAAAGAGATAAGGAAGGAAACTACATCCTACTAAAACGCACCATAGAGAATGAAGCAATATCGCTCCTTAACATATATGTACCAAGTGGTATAGCATCCAGATTCCTAGAGGAAAAGTCTAGGGAATTAGAGGAAGAAAGAGATAGTAAAACAATTCTAGTGGGGGACCTCAATCTCCCCCTCTCCGAATTTGATAAATCTAACCTCAAAATAAACAAGAAAGAAGTTAAATAGGCAAATAGAATTTTAGAGAGGCTAGACATGATAGATCTCTGGAGAAAACTGAATAGGGATAAAAAGGAATATACCTTCTTTTCAACAGTACATGACACATACACAAAAATTGACCATGTACAAGGGCATAAAAAACTTACAATGCAGTGTAGAAAGGCAGAAATAGTAAATGCATCATTCTCAGATCATGATGCAATAAAAATTATATGTGATAAAGAGCCATGGAAAGACAGGCAAAAAACTAATTGGAAACGAAACAATTGAATCCTAAAGAATGAGTGGGTCAAAGAAGAAATTAGAGAAAAAATCAGTAACTTCATTCAAGAGAATGACAATAATGAGACATCATACCAAAACTTGTGGGATGCAGCAAAGGCAGTTCTTTTTTTTTATTTTTGTGGTTCCTCATTTTCTTTTTTTTTTTTTATTTACTCATTTACTTTGAATTTACAAGATTGAGTTCCACAATCACTTGAGATTCAGATTTTCTCCCCTCCCTTCCCCCACCTCCCATGGTGGTATGCAATCATGTATAGGATCTGCAAATACTTTCACATTGTACAATAGTTTGGTCATATAGAAAGGTTGTAACCAATGAGTGATCACTGGGAAAAGAAAAAAAAAAAGCAAAACCAGACATGAAAGAGAACGATAACGAGTTTTGCTTCAGGCTCCATTTAAACTATAGTCTTTTTATATCTTTCTCTGAGTTTAGGTATCTCCTTCCATCCTGTGGCTTGTAGAGTTGTCTTTAGCTGT